>JAPQRQ010000015.1:19628858-19640478 GCA_037367365.1 Apogon talboti
GTCAGCCAATCAGCGTACAGACCACCGACGCCTCCGCGATGTACTGAGACCGCGAAGTGTGAGGGTTCACTGTATTTATAGCATAATACAGTGTACATCATTGTGATAAAAAGTGACTAAAATAATCATGAGTATATATTTCCCTGTAGATGTGTGTTTGACCCCAGCAATAAGGTGCCATGCTGGAAAAATTTGCAAAAAAAGTGCTTGAAAAGTGCTTGAATTTGACCTTGAAAGATGTGTACAAACCCTGAAAGTCATAGATTTAGCTTCCTCAAACCTGCTGATTCCCTGTTACATTTGAGTTAAGTTGATACCACACAGTGGAAATGTATTATTGAACGAACTACCTATGTCTGCTGATGGAGAAGGTAGATGAGTTTATTTTCCAGGAAATCTAAATGAATGATTTCCTGGATTCCTCCGGCTCTCCGAAAACTGTCGGTGATGAGACCCCCATCCGTCACGCAGCCAGAGAAAAGGTCAAACACATCATGTAGGAACGCATCATCCAAACCCTCACATACCTCACTCACTTAGCGACTTATCTGGGCTTTGATGCGAACGCGGTAACAGAGTCGTACAGATAACTCTCATGCCATTTGTGACCCTCGGGAATAAAACGGTTGCTCCTCTGTTTGAAGCCGCATCAGTCACCGTGGCAGCTCGGACTCTCGGAGGTTGGGGTTAAATGCCTCAGACGTCTATTAAAGAGAACAGCCCTCTGTGACGGCTGAGTAACTGCTGTGTCTTCTCAACGGGCCTCCTTACGTACACATGGATTGTGTTTTCCAAGGCACTCACATTCTAATTGGAACAACCTTTGACCTCTGATGAGAAATGAGTTTAGAGTCATGTCATCGCTACTTCATCAGCTGTCGGGGCCGACGTGAAGTAAACAATCTGTTATCAATGGGGAAAAAAAAGGCAGATTTACGCTTGAACATCAGACTTTAACATGCTGAGAATGTCTGGGCCATTGTTCACTGATACTCAGTGACACATCAGTAATTGAAATCACTGACTGCATTTTTGCATAGTCTGTTCATTTCGCTGCATTTCTACAATTTTAATGCAGCGCAGTGGTGCATTTTTGACAGCTGACGCACCCAAACCCAAAATAACAAACATCCTTTCAACAACAACAAGTCTTGGACAGCCATTGGCAAACTGAAAAATGCCACATGCCCATTCTGAAATGTGAACGTGTTCTACAGCCAAGCCAAAGCCTTAATTAAAACTCAGTCAAAACACAAGACTGAGGTGAAGGACTTCTTTAACAGAACCATTTTATTGAAGTTTTTTCATCGAGTCTGGCCTCTTTTTATCTTCTATTGCTTTGCTTATTGAGGTTGATCCTTCATTTACACTTTCCTTTTTGCCATTTATATGTATTAATGAAACATCCAAGTGTAGCCGCTGTTACACTTTAACCCTTTCCTGACTGTGAGGAAGATATTATACAGGTCAGAATCATGGAAAATCAACAAATATAAATCCATTGGTTTTTGTTGGATTAGTCCAGATGACTATTTCTGGGTGTAATAATGAGGATATTTCTGGTGTAAGTAGAGGTTTACAGCACATTCATAAAAGTAAAAGAAAAAAAATTGAGTCCTGGTCGTCTTCTTCTTGTTCCAGGGAGTGTATCGAGTGCCGGCTTTTCAACTCGGGGCGATTGGCGGACAATCAGACCTGCCAGCGTCTCTGTAAAGATAAAATCATCACTGTGGAGACCCTCAGTAAGTAAACACAAAACACACACGCATACAGTATGTGCATGCAGACCAGCTGGCAGAGAAAAGTCCTCACATGTGCCACATCTGCAGTGGTTTCAGCCCTCATATTATAGGCCTCCTCCTCTGTCACTATTTATCGGGTCTTTTAATAGTTGTTATCGTGGGCTTTTGCCAAAGTACAGTGACTGGTTCAATGATTCGAGCTAATGTGACACATTTAACACCTGTGGGCTTTTTACATGATACTAATAAGTGAAGCTAGACCTTATTTTTTGTCCATTTATAATTTCGGCAGCATCACAGTTAGATACCATAGAAGCAGATGCTCTGTTTATTTTTAATTACTCTGCTCTGTATTTACTGGTATTTTCAAGTTGACTGTACACACATAACTTTCAACATCCTTCAATATATTGTATATAAAATGCAAACCTGTGTGTCTGTGATGGAGCAATGTTTGGTTGACTGTCCCTTTATAACAAAATGTACGAAAAGATCACAGTGGAAGTATTTAGTGTGACCTCCCTTTGTACTTAACATGTCTTTAACCCTTTTGTTCAGACGATATGATATTTATTGCGTTAATTTTTGATATTTTATACCAAATTTCATTCAACACTTCAGATATTTATAACTGTTTCTGTTGCTTCTTGTCATGGGGTCAGGGGTCATACTAAATTGTGACTTCAGCCATTACAAGCATTTTAGTTCCGCTTCTGTGTGTCTTTTAAAGCTGTACATATAGTCCCTGTATTTTCTTGTTGCATCTGGAAAAAAAATAGACAAGAAATAAATATGTATGCTCATTTCAACCCTGCAAAAACAACAAGCTAAAGGTGACCTATGACTTTTGCGCAGTACTGTATATTTGAAACTCTGGCTGCTCTGGTTTCTGTGTATTTTATCAAATGGCAGGTGTGTCCAGGCCTTTCACAGCTCCACAGACATGTTTACCTCATACAGAAGACAGCAGCAGGTTCTACGTCCCAAACATCTCATCAGTCCAAAATCTTTGGTCTAATACTTTGTCTTGCACCAACTGTTTAAAATTCCTGGGGGTTTGTTTTCCAACAGTGCAGACAGTCCCACTGCGTTGACTATAAGTGCCTCTCTCTCTCTGAAGGTTTTTTACATCCATCGCAGCATGTTGGAAAACTGTCAGGCAGTGTTAAGGAATGTATTAATAATTGCACAGTGATTTATAGTCATCATGGCTCTGTGATGCCATGCTGCTACACAGAGGAGATGAGGGGGGGGTGATGGCTTTTATTCCACTTATAAAGACTATTATAAGACCTTTCCATATTGGCCCAGCACAGCTCTGGCCCAGATCTGACGTGTTTCATTGCATTCCCCACTAGTTCAGCCATCTGACTGGCCTTAATGGACTCCACATGTACATTCCGGATACTTTGTGCATGAAACAGAGGAAGAAGGGTTGATTTTGGGGGGGGGTTGAGCGTAGGGAGGGGTGGACCAGGGCAGTGTGACCTCACCCTCCCTCATGAGCCATGGACTCCTTTTGGATGATGAAGATTGACTGAAAACAAGGGCACCCAGAATATCCGTGTCTCAATCAGGGAATGCATTTTTTACACATAGCTGTGATTTCACGGCACAGACATTCAGACCATGTGGCAAGTGTTCAGTGTTTTGTGTTTTCCCTGAGGGTGAGATGAATTTTTCATCATCGTTTCCCCCTTTTTTTTTTTTTTTCTCCTGTCTTTCCCACTGAATCTGCAGCCAAATCATCTTTAGCTGCAGTGATAGTAACGAACCTCCTCCAAACACAGTTACCAGGCAAGTTAAGATAGGGAAGGAAGTAATAACATCAAGAAACGAAGATAGGCATCAGTCCAATGTTCGCTTAAGAAACATTTTTTTTTTAGTAATTTTGTGTTGTGATTTATCGTCATGTAGAACAATGGTATTTGCGCCTTTTCTTGAGGCTGTTGTGATTAAGAGCGTGTATAAAGAAATAAATTCAAGATGGCTATGGCTGATCTGTCATAAGGCTGGTATTCAGAAAGATTTAGTGTCATCTCTTGTGGTTTTTTAACTGATTAAAACTCGGCGTGTTTTTCCTCCCTTGCTTTTCCTTCTTCCAGAAACTGAGGACCCGGGCGCTGTGCTTTGTCTCTATAAGACAGACAACGATTGTGTCATGAAGTTCACGTATTCTGAGCACGCCAGCGGACAATCCATCCTCACAGCTCTGAAAGACCCAGGTCAGTTCGCCAAGCAACAACAAATTAGCTGTGCCTCTGATCGTGTTTCTCCACCACATTGATTTTTGGGACAGAAATTCACTTTGAATTATTGCAATGGTGCATATATTAATGTATAAAAGGAACAATTTGTCCTTAACCTGACCTCAGATGTCTTTTCCATACTGGCCAATACCTGTAAACCTGTCAGTTCAGAGCTGGATCCTGCTTTACAGACTAAAAACGAACTCTACAGAAAGTAAAAACTAAATTTGTGGATCCATGTCAGAATATAAAGTAAACATTAGCATTATAGCAAATCCATAAACATCCACAAATGTAATGGAAAAAAATACTCAAGTCAAGCGTTTAAGTAACTTTGGACATTGTTGACAAGACCATTGCACTTGCTTTTAGCCATCTGCTTACTAACATATATCACCATATATACAGTTTCACTATTTTTTTGTCACTATATGTCACTGTAAATTTTGTAAACATTACTCTCTCTCTCTGGACTCAGTGGACTGAGATGCATTATCAGTTTCTGTGTTTTTCTTTATGTCTTTGTTGTTTCGTATCTGCCTCTTATGCTGCCTCTTGGCCAGTTTGTCATTGTAAATGAGAAGTGGTTCTCAGTTGATCTACCTGGTTAAATAAAGGTTTAATAATTGGATGGATGGATGGATGGATGGATGGATGGATGGATGGATGGATGGATGGATGGATGGATGGATGGATGGATGGACGGACGGATGGATGGACATGGAATGACAGCAGTCATAAGATCTGGGAACCATATTACAATGAACATTTTCACGACAAAAGTGTAACTAATAAGTAAAATTGTGCACTTCTGTGGCCTATTACGGGGTACGGAAAAAGAGATTTGATTAAAAATATCATTTAAAGCCACATGCATTTATCATGAATGAAAGTATGTTATTCTGATCTTTACAAATTTCCAAAAACCAGTAATAAAACCAGTGTTATTACACTCATCTAATTGTAGAAGAATATACTCTGTCTTAAGATATTCCAGCTAATACAATTGTAAACAATGGTTTACATAATGTCCCAGCAGGGAAAGACTATTTTCTTTATTTTAAAAGCATAACCCTCTAGCAAAATCTTGTATTAACTTTATCTTATATGAAGCACAATTGCTTGAAGTTTAGTGTTTCATTGGCTTGAGTTTTATTCTTCTTCTAAGATTTTTGTGGGTTTTTTTACCATTCTTAATTTTTTAATAGGTCTGTTTTTGCAGTGTATTTTCTAAATGTATGTAATACAAAAGCGTTTCATATGAAAAGCTAAAAGTACCTAAGTGCTAAAAAGCATGAACTAATTAGCAAAAATAATAACATAGCTTCATGAACAAAGTGCTGAAATAGATTCCACTGATAATATGATGATTATGATGGTTTTGTATGAATCATGTAGTAATAATAGTTTAATTTGTGCACTGTGTCTCATTGTGTTTGTCTTGTTTTATGTCAGAGTGTGCGAGTGGGCCTGATGCCTTAATGGTGCTGCTGGCGGTGGTGGGCAGCATCCTCCTGGTGGGTGTGGTCCTACTGGCCGCCTGGAAGCTGGTCATCACCATTCATGACCGGCGAGAGTTTGCACGCTTTCAGAACGCACGTTCACGAGCACGATATGAAATGGTAAAGACACAACTGCAGCAAAATGACAGCAGCGGAAAAAAAGTTTTCGGACACCCCATGCATTTGGAATATATTGCATTAAGAATCACTCCTAAGTCATTGAACTCCACCAAGTATCGTTCCATTCTGCACATGCTCTGTCCCATCGAGGTCAAAACTGGATGTTTCAGCAAAATAACGAAACATATCCAGGTCACGACATGATGAAACTGTCAAAGAAAGTTATTTTTTTCTACAGTAACAATAGACCAAAAAAAATCATTTGCATGTGTCGCATTTTGAAACACAAAAAGTTTTTTTTCGCAAATATTCCACGATAATATTTGAGATTGTTTACATTTTTAATGGTGTCCAAAAACTTTTTCCGCTATAGTATGTTTTTTTTTTAATAGTAGTTTTTTTAATTAATACAGTTCCAACTGACCTCTTAATTTATTAGTACAACCCAAACTGCCAGTAACAGTAAAACATGAATATTCATTGCGTAAATGAAAACTTTGAAGTTGATTTATTAGTCCTTCCTCATGATGACAGATTAACAGAACGTCCTGAACTGATGCTGTGAGTCAGCTGCTATGGAATAACTCTGGATTATTTTGGTGTCCCTCCTCCAGGCCTCCAACCCTCTGTACAAGCAGCCCGTCTCTACGCATTTTGTAGAAACTGATTTCAACATGTATGGAAAGTCGTACAACGGGGGGCTCCACTGATCCCTCAGCACAGGGCGCGGCAGGACCGGTCCAAATAACAGATCGAGGTGGACGTGGGACTGAACACCCTCATCCCTCTGCACCGTCCACCACCGAAAACACAAGTCAAATGAACTCAACTGTGTGCGAGGGGGAAGTCTGTGGCCTTTTTATTGTTCCAGAGGAGATTCAAGCCTACCACAGAGAACAGAAGTGATTTCTTAATCTTCGCTTGCGTTTCTCGCCGAAGGCAGAGGCCGCCGGGAGACGAGCAACAAAGCATGAACTGTGTCTGAGCGAGGGCTGGAGGGGGAGCTTTAGCAGCGAGTTTGTCTATGGTTACACAACACGAACAAACTCAAAACATAACTTCTACCACATAAAAAAACCACCTTTCATTCTTTGTACAGAGCAGGCAGAGCATTGGCTTATATTTGTATATTTTTATAAACACTAAAACGCCTTTTCTAGTGAAAATCATGAATCCAACAGGATATCTTTCTAAAAAGGTTTAATGTCACTCAGCAACAGATCATGTAAGATTCACAGGATTATTAAAAAGCACATTCTGCAGAAGGTGGCTGTCCTGACAGTGTGGTACTACTAACATTTACTAAGCAATAGAACCTTCATTTTGCACAGAAAATAGTAAGAGTTGAAACTCGTAAAGATTTAAGAGTTCTTTAATGTTGTGTGGATGTGTGTTATAGTATGCTCCAGGTGCACTCCCTTCTTTAAATCGGATTTGCAGGGTGCCGTTTTACCGCCCAGACGCTGATCCCTGAACAGATAAAGCTGGTATTGTTCTATATTTTTGTCACTGTCAACAAATCCTTGCAAAGCATCTAACGTTTTGTTTTCAGTTTTCCAAAAGGGAGGATTTGCTGCTTTTCTGATTAAAATTATTGCATTATTATTGGTTTGGTGCTGAATTGTTACATTGGTACTTGTGTGTAATTTACTGCTCTAATTTACAGTGTGTAGCATTGGTTGAAATACAGGTCATGGAGAGAAAGTCCCGCCCCTTCCTGTTTTGCCCATTGGACCCTTATTTTGGAAAAAAAAAACCCAACAACAACTCAGATTACAGTCAGTGGCAAGAGACAATTAATATTTTGATTTCTGTTTAATTGTGTGATCATTCATGCAATATGATATATGTCGATATAATAGTTTTACAAGTTAATGTTTGTGGTAAAACTGCATAAGTAAGACTATACACCTTAAAGTCGCAGAAGAGGCATCTGCTCGAAGTCACTGAAAATGTCTCTGCAGATTCAACATGACCAGATATAAAGCTATTTTCACCTCTGTTAATACTTTTTCACCTCACTCTTGTGGTAAGAGGTAAAATATGCCAAGGCAGCAGCCGCTTAGATGTTGGTGATGTGTATTTGATGACCGATGCAGTCCATTGAGCTATTTCACACAAAACTAATGTTAGATGTCACTTTATTGTCTTTACTACAAATAGTCTTTTTTTTTAACCTGTAAACATATTTTTTTAAAAAGACAAGCATATGTGCAAATGGTGTCATAATCCAAATCTAAACTCTCCTCCTGCCATTGACCAACTTTCTATGACATTAGGTCCTATTGGACACGACAGAAGGGGTGGAACTAGATAACCGAGCTGTATTATGCTACAAAAGGGCTCATTTTATAGTTGGTTTCTGTCGAGGCCTGGAACTGAAACTGCGATATAACCCTGTGTAGGATTGCACTATTCATATTTGGGATTATTGACTCAGAATTGTGCTTGAAATTTGAGTCTGTTTGATTGATTTTCAAGGAAAATACACAGATAATTAATTACTTTGAATTATATCATAGCTATTTACTCCCAGGCTGATAATTGAACCCAGGTGCAGCTTTAATCATGTGTAATATCCAGATCATGGGGGCTGCAATTCTTGAATGAAGGGGCAATGTGTCAGAACAGAACAGCATAAATAAATAAAGAGGAAAAAAATCATATTCTCATGACTTAAGGGAACATGTTTGATTGACACAAACCCTCATATTATTATTATTTTTTATTGAAAATGAAAAGTTAAAAATATCCAACAAAAATTGCTCCAGTATGTTAAAATAATCACAATATTTTCCAGGTTGTTGCATATAATTCAGCCATATTTCTGCCTTTGTGTGAGATGTGTTGACAGTAAGAGAGAAATATACAACCACCAGCCTTTGAACCTTAAATATACATATGCTAAATGCTGCACACAATAGCTGCCTTGATGCAGATTTCCTCTATTTACCAGCATTTTTTTGCAGTGTTAATGACAGGCTACATTATGAAGTTGCTGTGACGTTTTGTCCACTCTCCCATCAGCCGTGGGAGTGGGTGGAAACATCAACAGTCCTCAAAGGATGGTGACTTGATCTTAAATATCCCGTCACTTTCCCCACAGGAAGAGGCGGAGTCTTAACACGTGAAATTGGGAAGCGAGGAGGGGTCAGTGTGGGTGGGGGGAGGGCGCTTTGTGTGATGGTCTTAAAAAGTGGAAATGACTTGGAGTGTGTGTTTGAGTGAATGTAAATAATATTACATAAGTACGTACAGTATGTACATACAGTGCCAAATGAAATGAAATAGTTTTCTGTGGAGAGTCATTATTCTCAGAATGGTCACAAACGTGTAAAATGATGTTTGTAATTTGGGTGTTTATCAGTGTATGCTCCAAACCACAGGAATTCCAAACGATTTGGACACAATTTTACAAATGGACTAAGTCACAACTTGGAGAATATTCCGTGGACAGACTTTAACTTCAGCTTCACAGATCTGATCATTGTTTCTTAGCCTCAAAAAACTTCCTGTGATGTTAGTCTTGCATTTATTTTCCATCTATGAAATGAAATGAATATGGAGTTTTGATACAGGTAACATTAGATAAAGTTAATGCTTTCTAATGATTCTCAGGCAAAAACAAACTAACATTATCTTCAGCCAAACTATGGATGCACCAGTTGTAAAATTTTAGGCCTTTAGAGAGTTTTAAAAGCACACTTTGGCCAATATCTGACCCCAGTGTGGATGTTAATCTATTTTATTTTGCTTTTGTTATCTCTGCATCTGCACATCCCTACTGAAAACTTTTGCTGAAGTTGCCATTGTCACTTTATCATAAAGTGACAATGGCATTGTTATTAAGGAACAATGAGCAGTTCTCAGCACTTAAATGCATCGTACGTTCATGGAGCTGCAAACGAAGGCAACCTGACCCATACACACATAACCAACCTGTAAAAAAATTCTAAATAATGTTCAAACAACTAATATTTTAAATATAATATATTGCATATAGGATCTGTGATGTTGAACTTTAAAAAAATCAGTAATTTGTAAATACTTCTTCAAACTGATAGATTTATAATTGTGAAATCCTTTTCCATGTGTTCAGATTGTTGCATACATTCACTTAATCACACCAAATGGTGACATTTCTGATAGATCACGTTGCATTTTTTTTGACCATTCTGAGACTATTTTCCCTGAAATCATGAGTTGTGGTTTGTTTAGTAGTTTTGGCACAGTTTACAAAGACCCACCAGCCCAGTTCTTTATATCATATAACATTATTTCATCATCTCTCCTGTACAGTTGTGAACATTTTCACTTTGATGAACAGTCCACCTCCATTTGATGTTCCTGTAATACTTCACACAAAGCAACAACAATAAATTTGTTTATGTCTTTAAAAAAAAGAAGAAGTTGTGTTTGGATAAATGGAGCGTTGCATGTGGAGTGGGAGGAGCCTAAATCCCTCATACATAAGTCTGCCTTTGTGTATGTGTGTCACTTCAAAGTTCAGTAAAACATGTGTTTGAGCCACTAAACCACGGCTTTACATATGTGTGATGTGTGATCTTACAGTCAGGAGCAATGGTCTGATGAATCGTCTGATGCTGTAATTTACACCCTCCTGGTCAGACCCCTCCCCAATATGAACACAGAGACGCCTTTATAGAAATATCTCTATAATTACTGTCTATAATATGGCCACAGCAAATATAAGCAGCTTTAAATATGTGCAATGCTTTGTAATTTTGACACATCTGAACTGGAGTTTAAACTTCAGGTTGTTTTCTCATGTTAACACTGATGATTTCTGAGAGGATTATGGGAGGTTTACGAAAGAAAAAAAAAGTGGTTAACTCTTAAAGAGCTAGAACTATTTTTGAGGCAACTTATAAATTAATTTTTTTCTACATTTAACCTTTCTTAAGTGATTTATCAGCATTTATTGTAAATTATCCTCTCTATTTTGTGGTTTTCAGTGAAAATCAGGTATTTTTCTGTATTTACTGAACATGATGTTCATTAAAGCTCTGATTAAATTCAGTAGTTTAATCTATTAAAACAGAGAAAACTTCTCAGCAAAATATCATTGACTGAACATAAAAATAAGTGTTTACAACCAATGGCATTTGTAAAACTACGTAGGTTTTATTGGTGAATCAATGTTGCAGAAGATGACAGTGTTTCCATGACGATAAAAAGCTGCATTTTACCTGAATAACTTAGATGTATTGATAGGATTAGTGGTTAAACAGATATTAAACATTATAAATCAGTAAATGCCTTTGGTTGCTGGCAGCTGTTTAGATCTACAATATTCTTTTTCACTTTCTTTCTGAGAACACTGATGCTTTAATTTATTAATAAAAAGATACATTAATGTTAGTTTAGCTTATTCACGCACTGTATTCAACAGATGGAACTGAGTGATCTAGAATAAAGTGATTTATGATCCGAGAACTCCTCGGTATTTAGACAGTTTTGATTTATTCTCATAAAAACAAAGCTCTCATTCAAGCATTTACAATAAATGAGGCTTTATTCAACACATTGCCTCTTCACACATGAACAGTCACACTAAAAATCACACACTGACCCTTATAACATCACATAATACATTTACAGTATCTATCATCACCCAGACGCTGTATATGAGATACTGCTCATTCCCTCCAATGAAAATCCTATCATTAAATATTGCACATATGTCTGTCCTCTATTTCACATACCACACTAATTGTCATAACACTGGATGTTGCATAATTCCCTTCATTATCATGTTATACAAACATCAATGACGGCTTTATCATCACAGCTTAGTCATTTTGATCCCAAGAAAAAAACATTAAACAAATTATAGTTTAGAGCTCCTATACATACAGTAAATACACTTTTTAATATAAGTCAGCATTACATAGATAGATAAAGACTGATAACATAGATAGATAGATAGATAGATAGATAGATAGATAGATAGATAGATAGATAGATAGATAGATAGATAGATAGA
>JAPQRQ010000015.1:19656164-19671276 GCA_037367365.1 Apogon talboti
GGGTTAAAGAACATAATAGACTTAACATCAGAAATATGCCAAAATGTATGTTTGTGTTTGTGCCATTGGTCTGGGATATCACACAAAGTATTATTTTAGTTTGTCACTGATTAAATGTAGCTCAATATTAGGGTTAGGGTTATTACAGTATTCTATAAAAAATATATACTTTCATAAAACTGAGATTACTTTACTAATGAAAAACATTCTTGAGAAGATTATTTTTCTTCTCTGGTAAAAAAAAAAAAAGAAACTTATTTCCCCGAGACATGTCTTTACTTTCCTTCCTTACTTTCCTGTCTCTGAGTTTGCCATTGACACTTCTTCCCACAAGTCTTAGTCAGCTGTTTGATCCATTGTCTTGATACTGTTTCATAATTTCCTAGAAAAAAACATTACTGTTAACATTATAAAGCAAATGTTGACAGGAAAGGCTGTATTTAATATACTTTTCTCCCATAAAATCCATTAGTCATCAGGTTTGAGGACAGTTTTCTGATTATAGTAATACATGTCTTTACCCAGTGGAATGCTTTTAGGAAAAGAGCTTTATATGTTCAAAGGTTAAAGGTCACTGTAAAACAGTGAGTAAAACACTTCTTTCCACAAGTGCTCAGCTTTACGCTGTTGCATCACTCTGTGCCAAATTTTAAACGGTCCGGTGAGTATTGTAAATGCCTGTTAACACCTTCGTGGGTGGGTAGTATCATTGCTCCCATGACACTGAGGCTGAATCCAGCCGCTGGCTCTGGCATCGTGATTTAGCTCCTTGTCAGCAGCTACAGTTGAGTCTCCCCATGTCACCCCACCTTGGAGGGTCCTGTTTTATCTGGGTTGCTCTGGCTGGCGTCAGCGGAGGGTAATTCTGAAGCTCCTGTCTGCACAAATGAGTAAATCAACAAAACAACAAACAGAGAAGGTTTGTAGTGGTGACCAGAAGACCCTCCGAAGTTGGCAGAGATAAAATACAGCCTCTCCGAGTTTGGCAGAGTGTAGTAGATTAATCAGTAGGGCATTATCAGTGACTGTGGCATGTACTGTTGTATAAAATGAATGTTTTTTTACTCTGATTACTCAGGTTTCCATGTTTGTGCCGCTGGATGGTTTGACAAAGGCCGTGTTGGCTACCCCATTGTAAAGGCTGGAGCCAACTGTGGCTTTGGGAAGGTGGGCATCATCGACTATGGTTACAGACTGAACAAAAGTGAGAGATGGGATGTTTACTGCTACAACCCGACCTGTGAGTACATGTTCTAAGTAATGCATCAACTAGATTAATCCAGTATTTGTTTATTTTATTTAAAAACATTGAGTGTAGATCAGTTGTTGAACTACTTTACTGGTAAAATGACAAATTGCTGCTTTAGGTTCCTTCAGTTTTAACATGTTGATGGTCAAGTAGAAAACGACTGGTTTAAAAACAGCCGTTCAGAAAACAATGGGTGGTGCTGCTAATTATTTATTTTCTAAGGGGGGAATTTTCCACACCAGTACTTGAGTGAACTCATTCACATGGTCTTATCTTTCAGATAACAAAGCCATTAGTAGAATATACATCTACACATAGAACTGCATTCAGTAACCAGTACTTTCATGTATGGTACTGCAGAATGTAGCCAAAGCCAAAGCCATAGCCATGCCATACCATACCATACCATACCATACCATACCATACCATACCATACCATTTTGTTCTTTGTCATGTCACCATAAGGTCAATATGCTATTTAGTCCAAAGTTACGTCCTCTTTAATGAAAACCTGCTAACACTAACACCTTTTTCTCTGTGGAGAATAATACCACTTGAGGCCATTTCGTACTGCATAAAAGATAACTTTTATTAGGGTGAATAAAACATCCTATCATAGTTTTTTGTTGAGAAAGAATAAGAAAAACGGCCTATAAATACATCAGTTCAGACATGGGTTCATCCCGGTTTCTGCAAAAGATACCTTTTACTTCTGAGATTGTGATGAATAAGAGACTGAACAAGAAACAGGACCAAACAATGTGAATGGAAACATACTAAACAGAACCAAAATACATGCAGTTGAAAAGGCTGAACGAAGAGGTTGAGTTCAGCATAATTCACAAATTCCACTGAGATTCAGCGTTGACTAAATTCAGACTAGACCACACTGATCTGCTTTCAGTTGTTTATCGATGCCGTTTAACCACACCACGGTTGACTCAAGTCTTTGTGGATGTTGCTAGGTGGAAGTGATGACTGTTTGACTGTGATTAAGACCACACAGGGAGACAGGACGCTTTTTGTACAGATGCGAAGTCGCGGTCTCAGTCCCACCCTGTGAGTTATCATGGGTAGACCAAAATAAAGCAGGAGGGGGTAAGAACGTCAGAGTGGATAAGATGTGAGTAAATGCACCCTGGAGTGAGTGAGTAAGTGATAACTAAGACACAGGCTAGTCTGTGAGTGAGTGGTACAGTTTTATCAACCACCACACCCGAATGATTCACCAAAGTCTGAAAGATGGAGGTGAGATACAGCTGTCTACCAGAGTCACTGAAAGGCACTGACATGATTACTCCAATGTCCTCCGAAATATCTGAAATTCAGGTGAGAATGAAGTTGAAAGGTTGGTTTGGTATGTTTTTTGTGACTCCTGACAATTAAAAAGCAATCATTTAAAGAGCTTATATGTAGTGGTGATATTCCAAACTCTCAACAGCAGGGGGAGTCACGTACCAGAACACACTCATGACAACCAAAACCACACATCAATGCTATGTATCCACAGACTGTATCACTCACCGAGTGAAGTATAAAGCTCATTGTTTACACACATCTGTATTATGGTATCATGTATTATGGTATTTTGACATCTAATCATAATAACACCATTGACTTATAATCTTCACAGCTGATAGTTTACATTATAGCTCTGTTAGCTTAACTGTTAGACAGAAAACAGCCACAGTAAAACCACAAATCACCTCCATTTTCTGTAGGGTTTCTGTTGTCAATAGCTGCACTAAAAATCTGTTTGGAATCATCCAAACAAGGCCTGAACTGTTAGAGTTTAGTCTTAACCATGGATTAACAAACAGCGATTTAGCAAAGAGAATAACATTACATAATAACTTTATACCTTCATAAGCTTCATAATGAAACTCACAGGTGTAGAAGAAATGCTGTGATTTCAGCATCAAACTCCATTCTTTTCATTTTGAGCTGTGTCCAGTGGTGAAAACAGCAACAGTGTTTCCGGCTTTTATCACTTTATCACTTTCTTTGACTGTAAATGTTGTTTCTTATCGGCTCTCATCCCATCTGGTCCTCACCAGCTGAGATCGGCAGACTGACTCATTATTACCTCTAGTGGTCACATAAATGAAAATATATGCACGTTTGCCATTCCTGAAAATGAAGTGAACAAAAAACATTGCAAAATGTATGCATACTATATATGGATGCAAGGGTTCAGAATTTTCACACTTAAGGAACATTTCTTACATTTTATTTTACATATTTTGAGGTGACATTGGACTTCATGAATAAAAACAAATGTGATGGAAAAAAATATGTCTAAGGTATGGGCTTTTAAAGGTCAAAATGACATTAAAGGAATGAAATATGTCATTCTTCACTGAAAAACGTAAGTTAGAATTACATTTAATTAATTACACATGACTCCTAGACCTTGTCTGGGCCACGGTTCTCCTAAATCATCTTCACATTGCATTTAAGAATAAATTTGTTAGTACAACTTGTAGAAGCCCATTGCAAAATTAACTGATATGCTGAAATAAACTGAATAGAAATACAATAAGTTGCCATTTATCGTTTTCTTAACATAAATACCTGACTATTATTTGTTGAAATGTTTAATAGGATAAAATACATACTTTCAACTGTTATACATTGACTTCTTTTTTTTTATAATTTTTGCCATTTTTATTGTGATTTCTACTTATTTAATGGCTGAAATGAATGATCTTAAGCTAATATTGGCTCCACTGGGTCATTCAGGCTCTATTTAAATGTGGATGAGACATTTTGTACAAAGTATATTTCATCCTGGAGGGCATCTCACTGTTTACATCAAACATTCTAAATTGTAACTCAGTGATGGATGTACGTTTATTATTTACAAATGAGAACTTAAACAGCAGCTCGACGTGTCTCCCTCCAGGATGTCTCTGGGAAAACTTTTGATGCCATTGTCATCAGGCTCAACATGTGCCTTTCATTTCCTCCTTTCAACAAAAGACCCTTCTTTTTCTATTCAAATTTTATTCATAGCTCACACGGAGTTGACAGACCCCCAAACCAAAATGCCTCACATGAAAAGATCCCACTCACTGATTAAAGTAACTCTGCAGAGCATAACAATACAACATCTACTGTGCAGATTTCCTACTGTCCACTCAGTAGTTGAATCCAGAGACTGTCTCACGCTGCTGAAAAGGAACATTAAAAAAAAAAAAAATTGTAGCACTTTACATTACAGCTCCGTAATAACATGATAATGGGTAAATGGCATAATAGTGTGTAATTATCATGGTAATACCAGGTAATTACCACAGTAATGACTGCTCCTGTAAGAACTACAGGAAGTTCTTGGGAGAAAAAAAATGGTAATTACCATATTATAAGGTGGGAATTCCTCTTCCTTGAATTCCCCAAATGTTCCCATTTGTTTAAAAGCAACACAGGTGGAAATTTTATGTTTAGTAGTGTGACTTGTTATCTGGAAATAGTAGCGGTAATTTCTGTGTAATAACTATGAATCAGCTCTGCTAAATGTTCGTGTAGGTTCTTATTTGCCCAGGTCGTCGTCCTTCTTGATAGTTCTTCTCAGTTCAACTGGACTGGTTCAGCTGGTTCGAATATGTTTCGTCTCTCATCCAAGACACTTCTTCAGTTCTAATAACTGGTGGGGGGAAACTAGATTTATAAACCTGCACGGGGAGTGGTCTGTGGAGGTGTTAATGCATATGTTAATGGAGGGGGTGTGTCCCTGGGGGTAGGGTCGTTGTAGGTATTACACCTCTGCTAAATGCAAAGCTTCATGTTTCTATTTAATTTCACATTAATGTCAGACTATGCAAACATTGAATAGCATAAATTACCTGAAAATTATTGTGGTAGTTTCTGTGTAATAATTATCAATCAGAGCTGCATAATTAAAAACTACCTGTTACTATTTAAAGAATTTTAGACAAAGAACATGGTAATTTGCATTCATACATCCAAGAATTTTCATTGGTTATTTCAGTAGTCATTAGTTTTTAATGTAATTTCAAGGTATTATTACACTATTGTTCGTAGATCTCTGCACTAACCTCCAGTTTTTCAGTGAATAGACTTTAAAACAGCTCTGCTTGTGTTTAAGTCTCTTCACAGCTTAGCCCCACAGTACATCTGTGACATGCTGCTGCCATATGATCCGCCTCAGACTCTGAGAATTTCAGGGAAAGGCCCTCTGCTCATTCCCAGAGTCAGGACTAAAAAAAGGAGAAGCAGCTGAAATCTGGACTAGTCTCTGTGATGATACTAGACAAGCCCCAACTCTGACCACGCTGAAAACATTTCTTTTAATCTCTGCATATACCAACTGAAATGGTTTTTATCTGCACTCTTCTCTTTTTATTTAAAATATTTCAATATTCTATTTAAAATTCTATATTTTACTGTTTTTCATCTTTATTCTTGTCTATGTATTTATAACTTATCTTTTATAGAGCACTTTATTTTCCCTGAGTAATGAATTTCACAGGGTAACTGGACTGTAAAGCTATTGTTGTACCCTGTGTATATATGTGTATATATCACACATAAACTTGTCTTGTGAATCTGAATACTTCCACGGTGCATGGGCCAAGAACTGTAACAGCTTCCGTCATACACAAGAACTTTATTTCACACTAAATATAGATCACTGTGCTTAGGCCAGTGGGACCTGATAAAGGGCAGTAGCTGAAATGCGTTGGTCTTTATTTAGAGTGAAATGACGTTCTTCTATACAAGCGCTGCTGCAGTCCTTGACCTATTACTCCACTATTGTCCATGTTTTACCAAAATTCCCTCTCACTATTAGTGTGTTATTACTGAGCTGTAAAGCGTTATCAAACTTTTAAATGTGAAACAATCTTGCTGCATGAAACCGTGGGAATTTAAGACTGAAAATCATTACTCTGAGATGAGGTGCTCGAAGAAGAAATACTCTGTTCTTTTCAAGGCCTTATTTGTGCACAGATAAGAGCTCACCCAGCGACCAAGGACAGTCAGGGTGTGAGGAGCGTCCAAAAGGAAGACACTTTTACACCCTAAAGTTGCAACATCAGCATGCATTAGACACATGATAATAATAACACTTCACACACAGGATGACATATAAACATGAGAATATCATCGTTTCAATACAAAGAACAGTCACACTACAGCACCACGACAGACAAAGACCATAACAGATTAATTACATAAGACTAATCAGGAATAAGAACACAACTGGGACACTGTAATTTTTCTATCAAAAACAAATTCTGAAAAATTCAAGAAATTCAAGAAACCAAACATGAAAAACAAATATTAAAGAATTTGCAAACATGTAACACATTTCAACATGTAGGTCTGATCACTGTATCTTTTGTCTTGCAGCCAAAGAGTGTGGCGGAGTGCTGACGGATCAGAAGAGGATCATTCAGTCCCCCGGCTTCCCCGACGAGTACCAGGATGAACAGATCTGCTACTGGCACATCCGTGTTCGCCTGGGCCAGAGAATCCACCTCCACTTTGTGGAGTTTGATGTAGAAGATGACACGGCGTGTTTAGCAGATTACCTGGAGGTGTACGACAGCTATGACGACGTCTCAGGCTTTGCTGGGAGGTGAGTGATATGACAACAACATAATAATGATGATAATAATACTACTACTAATAATACTACTACTACTACTACTACTACTATTACTACTACTACTACTACTAATAATAATAATAATAATAATGATGATGATGGTGATGATGATGATGATAATAATAATAATAATAATAATAATAATAATAAAGTCTATTTATTACATTGTGCTGGATTACTTCAGTCTCTCTCATTAATATTTGATGAAGGTGGCACAGACTCTTTACTCATGCAGATGTACAGATACCTGTATAAAAGTAAAAGGTTTTTTGTTCCCTCAACTTCTTCATGAAGTAGAAATTAAAAAGTGTCTGTCCAGACTCAAAGCAAAAAAAAAAATAATAATCCCTTTCTGTACAAAGTTGCACTAACCTTAATTTTATACAAACTATAAAATAAAGTTCAAATTGGGAAAAAAATACATATATACTGTAAATAATGAGCATTAATTTTGCTTGTGTGAGCAGCAGAACTCAAAACGTTATGATGCCTTTTCTCTTTCATATGCGCTTCATCTTGTTATACGTGTTGGAAATAAAATGTAAAAAGAAAAAAGGAAGAAACAAGATCTTGCTTTGAAAACTGATCATTACAGGCACAACTCTACATTTTAAACAGTGGTGCACAAAAAATAACACTATAACTGGATCAGATCTTCTTATTATTAGTATGTTTAGGTTGTGATTAGTCTTCATGTTGGGCAGGTCTGCAAGGATTCAATTGAAAAATAATTAAAAATAATTGATATTTTTAGTACTATATGAGGAGTAAAGTAAGAAATATTTAAGAAAACCATATATCCATGCAATACTTCCTGCAATTATCATTCAGCCTTAGTGCTCTGGACCATTATTCTATTTTACATCTTAGTTATGTTTTAAAACTTAGATAATATGATTTAAAATGATTTAAATTATTATATAATCACATCTCAAATACATCTGGACTAGGCTTAGTTTAGAGATAGATAACATTGCTGCTCAATGAAAACAGCTTGTATTTGAAAAGTCTAAGTTATTTGCTCTTTGTTATTTCCCATCTGTCATCTGTTCCATAATAGTCCAGATTTGCAAGAATATACCGATATATCTCATTTTTCCATGTCTTTGCTTACAGGTTCTGTGGTGATTATCTACCAGACGATATCATCAGCACAGGTGGGATGAAATGCAATATATTTTTTCCTGCAGTGTCACTGTAAGGATATAGTAAAAGGTCCAACAAAGTAATAAATCTATTTTTTCTTTAATGTTTTTACAGGAAACGTGATGACACTAAAGTTCCTCAGTGATGCTTCAGTCACAGGCGGTGGTTTCCAGTTACACTACACAGCCTTCAATGCGTCCTTGTTCTCACAGGATTATTTTGACTGAGCAAATCAATAATCCTCCGACTGATCATGTCACTGTATTTATAATGATATTTGTTACCTCATGCAATACCTCATACATAATGAGTAATCTTTTTTAGCTGAATAAACAAATAGTTGTGGTAAATAAAGGTCATTTTACAGTTTTTTGAGTCGGTTTTTTTATGTCTTCAGAAAAACAAAACTATCTTTGTTTTTTGTCATAAAGCTTTTGTAAGAGTCAAGGTAGAAGGTCTGTTTTTTCTGTCTGCTGCTTTTCTGTGCGTAGAGTTTACCTACTTCCATTCACCTTATTTGTCAGACAAATAATACTTTTATATGCTTATCACTTTGATTATTCAAATGTTGGCTTCACGTTAAAAACCAGTGCCATTTAAACCAGGTATAGAATCCAATAATATGACAATGGCTGCTTAGTTCTTATTTCATATAGGGAAACTTAAGTAGCTTTAAGATTTAAGTGCGCTGTATGAGCTGTATATTTTAAATTAAATGTTGCAGTAAAAGGGTGTGGAAGTACTTGTTAGGGCCATTTTCATTTGAATAGTGATGGCACAAAATTCTCCTAAAATAGACCTGCCGTCAAATCCTGACTTAAATAAAATCATGGAAGTATCTGCATCAGAATATAATCACGTAGCATAGCATATATGGATAGAAAGCAAGCAGCTTAAAGAAAAAATGCAGAGTAACCCATTCCATAATGGAGGATACTGGATTATATGACCCAAAATAGGAAATTTGGAGCATTACAGAAAATATAAATACATGATAAACAAAATAACAAGAGGTAGTAAACGGATAAGTAGATAACTAAATATATATTAAAAGGGGTGCCGCCAGGGATTTGGGGCACCACCACTTCAATGCTGCAAACCATGCCAACCCTAAAAAACACTGGGCAGACATGGATCAATACTGTGCTTACAAAAGATTTTGTGATTTTTTGCAATTACAGATTGGTGAGAAAGGTTCAAGCAAAAAAGGTTCAAGCTTTTAGAGTTTAAAAAAAAAGAAGAATATTCTACTATTTCCTAGGGCCCCTGTCAGTCATGGGTCGTTAGAATAAATACTTTTATCCGGCTTAAGGTGCTCCTGTATATTAATAATAAATAGCCTATGTAAAAACATACAGAAGTGAAATATTGAAAATGAACAGAAAATAAGAAACAAACCACAGCACAAATATATTTTTTGTTAATATGTCTGTTTTATGTTGCTGCTCTTGGATACATTTGCATTTCTTTCTAAAAAACACAAGACTATTTTTTATTTTTATTATTTATTTGTGGTTTTCCCAGCCTGCAGCGCTGTCATCGACGTTTCTCCTTATAAGGTCAAGTGGGCGGTCCCAATTGTGACGTACGTGGGGTCAAAGGTAATTTTGTACGTCGGCGTAGTAGTTTGGCGCCACCAATTTCGCGGGGTAACAACAGAGAATAGTACACAGCGCAAAAGAAGAAGAAGAAATCCAAAATATCAAGCTAATAATACTGCGGTTTGTGGACGCACGGAGTCTGGTAGAGTGAGGCGGACGGTTGGTGTGTCCGCCGCCGGTCATCTGCACCCTGAACCCCGGGGTGAGTGGCCCGTCAGCTGCGGATGCTCTGTGTCAGAAAAGTCATTAGCTAAGTTAGAGTTAATGCGTCTCCGTTAGCACCGTTTGGCTGCTTGTCGTGATTCTAAACATGCATCCTGCTGTGGACTCATGAGCCGGGATGTGACACCGTGGTGTTAGCCGCCGTGGTGTCCGTTTCGGTGCGTGGAGTTCCGCTAAGTGGATCCTGGTCCTGACATGTAGCCCTGCTAACGCTGCTAACCTGTTAAAGCTAACACGAGCAGGCGTGTTGCTGTTGCACCGCATGGATCGGCGCAGTTTCACCCAGATACATTGCTGATATAGTTTCACGGTGGATTGCCGTGGGTGGATGTCTAACTTGTCTTGAATTAGAACTCTTCATAAAGTTTACCGGTGTTACTTAGAGCAGGACACTGATCGTCCCGTGTTGGCTCCTGTGTGATGGCCTGTTCTTGCTGCGATCACTCTTAACTAGTCATTGTGTGTAAACATATTTCTGAAGCTTCACTTGACCCGGTGTTTTTTTTATTCTCAGTTATAGAACTGAATACAGTGGATGGTGAACTCAGGTTAACGCATCTCTCTGAGGTACGTGCACACATCTGTGTCTGTCCCTTTTTAGCCGCAGCTCTTTGTTTTGTAGCCATTGTCAGTGCATGCGTTTTCCTCAAGTTGCTGAGTATTTTTAGAAAATCAAAAAGTGTATCACTCAAAGAAAGATCAATATACTAAATATGGTGAAGCAGCTCATGGTCTGCAGGATGCAAAAAGTATCATTGTAAAATAATTGATTCCTTTTGCAAGTTCCCACAGATTAAGGGATATGTTGAAGTTTTCTGTTTTGAGACACCTGGAACTAGTTTTACAGTGGTTTATGAATACATTTCCTCTACATTTAACTTTTCCTTATTTATTTATATGTAATATTTCCTTATTTATGTAGTTTCCTTTATTTAATTCATTGATCATGTAGATGTTCAGAGTAAATTCAAAGGAAAATATGTCAAAACTGAGAAAACGAAAGAAAAAGTGACTTTATGCCAAATATCATTAATTGAACGTAAAAACAAGCATCTACAACCACTGTCAAACTACATGGGTTTTATTTGTGAGTCAATGTTGCAGAAGATAGAAGTGTTTCCATGCTCACTATGGAACATTAAGAGACTACCAACAAATTTAACAGACCATTGGTTTGCTTAACTGTATGTTTTTGACCCGCGGGGTCTTAAAAAGTCTTAAAAGGCTTGCATTTACAAATCTGCATTTAATACCTTAGAAAACTTTAAAAAGGTACTAAATTTGATATTGTAGATCTTAAGTTATGTTGCCATAAACATGTTAGGAACCAATTATTGCTAATTTTGCAGCCCCTGGTGAGAAATGGTCACAGAACATTTAGCCTAACACACATGCAGCCATTAGTTGACCAAGAAAGTTGACTGGGAACTTTAAAATCCAAATCAAACCAAACTTTATTTATATAGCGCCAAATCATAACAGAAGTTATCTCATGACACTTTACATATAGAGCTGGTCTAAACCAGACTCTCAAGCCAATTTACAGAAACCCAACATAATCCTCCAGGAGCAAACAGTGGCGAATAAAAACTTCCTTTTAACAGGCAGAAACCTCGAGCAGATGGCCCACAAGTGAAAAGTAAGCATGAGGAAGTGCAAATTTAATAATAATGGTTGGTTGGAAAAAAGATCATTGTCCACCTGGTTGACACGAGTGGAGGGGAATGTGTTTGAAGTTTGCTCCACCTTGTGTAAGAAATCAATTCAACTTGGAACGATAGGAATCGAAGCGTGGAGTAAATGAATACATGTTCCTAAATTCTAGGGGTCATGAATTTTTGCCAGTGTGGCTGTGAAAGGGGCATTAAATTCTAAGTAGCCTTAAAAACTCTGTTCTAAGTAGTCTTAAAAAGCCTTACATTTAACTTGTAGAAACCTGTAGGAACTCCGTTTGACTAAACCAGTGTTTTTGTTTATTCTGGAAACTAGTGACGTTTCTCCTAGCCCCGATGTAAAAGAATGTAATTTAGAACATTTATTTGCAGATAAATGGCCAAACTACATTGCATTCTCAACCTGAGTGATGCAAAGAAAACAGTCACATCTTGGCATGCCTCAGCCAGTCTCCTGCACTGCATTTGTTTTTCAGCGTGGTTCAGGTCTGGAAATTTAGATGAGACCCTTAGTTTTTACAGAACTGCGTCATAAGCCGAAGACAGGATATTTTTAAGATTATTTTCTTTCATGTTTTTGATGAATACACAGCAACAATGATTTGGATATGATTAAACTTCAAAGTTTGTTTTTTTTTTTCCCGCCCGTCTTCCAGTTCCCTTATGCTTTCTTTTATGTCCCCCTTTTTGGAAGGCCTAGAGGAGGTGAGTAATAATGATGGCGACAGCAGAGCCTCTGAGCAGCTCCAGCTTCCTCCCTCTGCTCCAGTCTCTGGAGGACAACACTGCTGGACAGTCTGAGCAGACAGACGCCTACCTCACCATTGCCAAGTAGGTCTCTAGTGCTTGGTCTGTGTTTTCTGGATGTGTTCCTCATTCTTTGCCACATAGCTGCAACTAAAATATTGATAAGAACTGTTGTTGCTTTTCCTTTGCAGTCGGCTCAGCGGAGAGGAAGGCCGCCAGTTTCTCCCTGCAGTTGAAAAGCACTTTAATCGTTTGGGTAAAGTTATCTTGGTAAGATTTTCCAAATTACTCATAACACGATAAAACCGAAATACTTTAAATCTTAAGTTTGTTTATTAAAGTTGTTTATTTTTAATCTTGTTTTTGCATTTTGTGATATTCTCAGGCTCACATAAACAGTCCAAATGCAGAGCTGAGCCAAGCTGCCCTGCAAGCTTTGGGGTTTTGTGTTTATCATTCTCATGTTGCCTCCGTAGCCCCTGGTACGTCCACGTCCGTATTTTATCGATGCCATTTCATTCCAATAATACAATTAAATTTGACGAGCAAGGAATTTCAACTGACAGTGACAACCTGTTGTTGCTTTGTCAGAAGCGTTTGCAGCAGAAATCCTTTCAGCACTTTGCTCTTTGGTGGTGAAGTCGACAGATAAGAACACGTGCACCAGATCATTATGGGTCATCTCCAAACAGAGCTTCCCTTCAGCTGTAGTCGCAACAAAAGTGAGCATCCTTTCATTTCACATTCAATTATGCAAAAAGCGAATGAGTGGTGCTTTTATTAGTGATGTTTGTTTTGTCTTTAAGGTGCCGTCTGTATTGACCACCTTGGAGAATGTGTGGAGCAGAGAGGACATTCAGTCTGTTGTAATGGAGCATGAGGCGTTAAATGTTGTCATTAGGTAAGTAGACAGCAAGTTGGTACTTCATATGATTTAAATGCTACACACGAATCACATTTTTTAAGTATTACACCGCAATATCGCATAAATCCAGTAAGATTTTGTAACTGAAACCTGGTAAAAATGGGTGTTTCTCTGCATTGTGTGATGGTTTTTGGTGACAACTTGACCTCATTTCTGATATCTGCTTTTTTGCACAGTGTTAGTGTTGTCATTGTGTTTGTAATTCGTTTCTCATGCTTACAGGATGCTGGACCAGGTGCCGACCCAGATGGGGGAGGGCTCGGTAAGGTGGGCGAAGCTGGTCATCCCTCTGGTGGTCCACTCTGCCCCCAAGGTGCGTCTTCGGGCTGCGGCGGCCATGGAGATGGGGATGCCTCTGCTCCTGGAGAGGCAGACAGAAATAGCTGCTATTATTGAGCCAATGATGTCGTCTGTGAGTATCTTTTGTGTCCCCGTGTTGTATCATTCTAGGTTTCAGTAGGTGGTTTAGTTTAATATTTTGCCTTAAAAGTAATGAAAGCAAAAATTGAGCCCGTTTACACGACCATGAAAATCCGATAACTGGGATTAATGAGATAATTGTAATAATCAGATCTGACGTGTTTAAGGCCTCTTTCATGCTCGCTTTACGTCCATTTCAAACGGTGTCAAGCGTCTCTGTCTTCTCTCTTAATTAACATGCTACGAAGAACAGTAAAGTTTCTTGAGAAGAAGACAGTAAATAATAACAACATGGTGACGACAGAGGATGTATTATACAAATGTTGATATGAAAAGGGAAGTCGCTCTTTGACAAGTTCTGCCATTTCTGGAAAATTTCTCTTCAAATCTCCCCACTACCTCCACGGTTTCCGGTGGTACTGCTCTGTATTCTCCGTTGGGGTACGCATATGTAAGCTCCTAGGGAATGGACAGAATTAAGCATGTAATGCACGAACAGGACAGACGGAACACACAGTCCGTATACGTATGCGTCTTTAACGTACAGCATGAATGGGCCTGTACACGTACTTCAGAAATGTGATAGTTGGAAAAACCCCGCTTTAGACATATCAGTCCATCATTGGATTTCTGTCAGAGTACGTACATACTACGAAGTGACAGTAGAGTCAAACTTCCCATTGTTCTCTGCCCACATATAACTATGTCACAACCATTTGTACGATTTAAAAAAAAAAAAAAAAAAAAAAAAATGGTTTTGCACAGATGTAAAAGAACAATAAATCGGATTAACATGTATACAGTACATGCACAAAGACATCGGAATATTGGAGAGACATCCAGGTGTGTTAATCTGATTTCTCATAATCAGATTACTGCTGTTTACATGATCACTGGAATAATCTGATAACTCCAGAAATTGGATAATGTTGGTAGTATTAGTCTGTATGTAAATGGGCTCTTTGATGCAGAAAACTCAAAATTACAATAAGGTACATATATTCTGCACAACAAGTTTTGAGTAAAAATATCTGAAGTATATAATTTAAAGTATTTCTTTCCTGTATTCTGTTTGTCTTCTTAGAAACTGGTCCCGGAGCTGCAGAAGCTCTTCATGTCTAAGAATGAAACGAATGTGCTGAAGCTCTGGCCCTTATTTGTCAAACTACTTGGGAAGGTAAGGCATATTTGCCTGTTCTGAAATAGTGACATGAATATAATCCATTTAGTCACAACCGACAAATTACAGAAGTTTTATGGTTAATAGTTCTTAAATCTGATTGAAAGTATTCTGATTAGAGATTCCACCTGAATCCTTACTTTGCTTAATGTGTGTCCAGAAAAAATACATGTGTTTGACGGATTCAGATTAGATACCATGTTTATATTCATGTCAGGTGCTAATATTCAGGGTGTCCCAAAAAAAATGTATACACACTTTAAATAATTGTAAAGTAGGTGTTTATTAAACTTCATTTAATTTTCAAAATGTAATAG
>JAPQRQ010000015.1:19675810-19700314 GCA_037367365.1 Apogon talboti
TTTTTTACCTGGGTAATTTCAGTGGAAACACACACAGGTTTTTCAAAATTCTAGTTTAAGTTCCTGTGGTAGAAAAGGGGCTATTACAAAGCTTTGTTATCATTCAGTTATCCCTACGTTATGATATATTAAATACAGAGGTAAGGTATGCGTTTGGTGTTAGTTTTAAAATGTTCTAAGTAAATATGTTTTCTTTTGACCCACATGTGTCCAGGTTTCTGTGCCTCTGCTCCAGTGCACCATTGGATCTGACTCAGCTTCAGTCCCAGGCATTTCCTCTCGAGGTGTTAATCAAAATGGTTCTGCTGTACCCGGCACACCAAAGACCGGTACGTTTCTCTCTACGCACGGTGCACTGACCACTGGTAACATTAGACTGATGCTCTGTCCACAACAGAGGGACGACATTGTTTTGTCATTTTTAACGTCTGTCTTGCAGGCACGGCAGGTTTCAGCAGTCCAGCCTCCACGCCACGGATCAGTCTGAACTCCAGCATGATGATACAAAGCACCTTCTCCTCCATCCAGCTGCTGGGCCTGGAGATGTTACTACACTATTTCCTGGGACCAGAGGTTGTTGCTGCTGCAGCAACGAACAAACTCGTCCTGAGTCTTGGTAAGAGTCAAAGCTACACGTTATTCAGTGGGTTTACATGACACTTAATTCAAGAATTATTGCATTAGTCTGACTTAAGTACATGTAAACACGTTTTGGCGTCTTTATCTTCTCTGCTGAAACTTCTGGTCGGACTCATTTCAATTTTTATATGAAGCTTCCATGGAACAATGTCTACAAAGTTTGTTCACAGTTTTGAGAAATTTAGATTTTAGAATTTTTTTTACCAATTTTTTAAATATTAAATTGTACCTTTACTTATAATGGGCTATATTTTGATGGGTTATAACATGGAAATGGTTAGAGATATCAGTACATTTACTATTGAACACTGATAGGAAGTCATATATGGACTTTTGTAGCCCAGACCCTTTAAGGCTGACACTTTTCATTGAGCTTTTGACTAAATAATGTGTCTTTAAATGATGCTTCATTGCTGAATTTATCCCCTTTGGACAACTTAAACTGGTGAAGTTAAGTGAGCAAAACAGTGGCGAACTGAATGTTAGAGAAATGATAACTCAGTCTCCTTACATGGTTGGTTTCTTCCATGTGGTGTTTGGTTAATGAAGTCACATCACATTGTACAACGCAGTTTTTCTAATGAACGTGTCTGTGTTGCTGTTCCAGAGCCCTTGAACCACCCGTTCCTCACTGGCGCCTCCTCTTTCACCAAACACGCTGCTGTTCTCATCTCGCATATCAGAGACGGCTTCACTTGTGTTGGCAAAGAAGCCCAAGGTAAACCTGAAACTGACCATAACTTCAAAAAAATCACAGCTTTATCTCATCTTTAACTTACGTAGCATCTTAAATGAGGTCCACCAGTCAGATTATCAACAGCTGGGGATAATCAATAATAACGTATGTGGGACTTCTTGTATAAATGTGGTGGTTTTATAAAGATGAAAATGGTTTTGTGGCGGTCTGTTTTTAATTAACTGGTGGAACTGGAGAAAAAACTGAATTTTAAAGTTTCCTGACAAATAATAATGCTGATAGAACGGGTAATTTAAAAAGTTTTTTTTTTTTTTTTTTTTTTTTTTTTTTTAATCAGGCATTGCATTAATATGCACTTAAATGACTTGGTTAATGCTTTGCATCAGCTCTACCCTTTAAACATCAGGAAACAAGTATCAGGGAGTTTTGTGAAGCATTTTGTGGCATCATATCATCATATTAAAACCAGTACATATTGCAGCCAATATAATTACTAAACACGCAGCTGCTTTTAAATAGTGTTGGTGTAACCAGGTTACTTCTGCACATCCTCAATACCTGCTTAAAAAAACATTGTCATAAAACCTACTTTCCTACTTGTATCTATTGTGGGTGTATTTATGACTTCCTCTCTTTTTAACACTACAGATTCCCTGTTGGCTCTAATATGGACGAGTCTTGTACGTTTTGTCAACCTGTCTATAGAGTCTGGTAAGTATTAAGGTGTCAACGCATCAGATTAGGCTGGAACTGTGGTGAGATTGAGAATTGCACTACTTTATTATTCTAACTTATAATGTCCAGATTTTCGAGTAATAGTATTGTGGGATTGAAAGACCGAAAATCACAATTCTGAGACAAGGTGCTTGAAGAAGAAATGCTGTTTTTATTTCAAGGCCTTATTTGTGCACCGATAAGAGCTCACACACTGACCAAGGACAGTCAGGGTGTGAGGAGAGATCTCTGCTGACACTTTTCGACCCAAATCAGGCAGTCACTGATTGCATTAGACTGGATGCAAGACTGTTTATTTAGTTATTATTGATCTTTCCTCTCATTAAATGATATTGTGGCTGCTGCTTACCAGGGTGGGCTCTTGAAGATGTGGGTCCCACCCAGCAGCTCCACATACAGCACCCTGGTTGGGTCTGGGCTCGGTCTCTTGAGACGACGACCTCCGAGACCCCGTCGTCGTCTCCTGTCCGGCCCACTCTCACCTTCATCAGTTTAAGTCTGAGGGTCCAGGTCCTCGTGGTCTGGACGGCTTTGAAGACAGAGGGAACTGAGGGGTGTGTCCCCAGTGATGACTCTCCTCACTCAAAGCAAAAACAATATTCAAGTGTAAAATGTAGTGAAGTTTGACGTGTTGTCGCCACTTGCGTTGCCTCTCAGGTGGCAGTAAAAAAGACCGACAGGGTTGTGAAGTGCTGACGCTGATGCTTCAGGCTCTGCAGGGTATCGTCACCTCCGAAGCTCTGCCTGCAGACCGAGTCCTGGTACGACACAGTTTAGGAATCTGCGCCATGACGATTAGATTTCACCCAGAATTCAGATTCACTTGTCTTCACATAAATCATTCATGTTTTACTCCAGGTTTTGTTCAAAGCAACAGTGGAAGGCATTCCTCAGAGAGTCCTTGGGTCTGCCTCCTACCAAGTGGGCAAGATGGACGTGCTGAATGTGAGTGGTATTAAATGCGTAATCACCAACCGCATGTATACATCTGACTGTAGAAGGTCTATAAACACTGTTTTCCATTCCTCAGGGAACACCTGCTCTGTTCCTCATTCTTCTTCTCTACGACAGCAGCATGTTGCCGGCTTACATAGAGGACGATAGGTAGGAGACATCAGAATGTTTTAATAATGATTATGGTTGTTAAAGTTGACAAGACATGAAATGGATCTATTTTTTCTTCATAATTGTCTTCAAGAGGCTTGAAACCCTTCCTTACTACTTGCAAGGAAAACTGTTCTCATTGTTGTTTTGCTACATGTTTTTTTGTTTATTTTTTTTCTTGCAGGTTTTTTCAGTGCCTTCAAACGCTGGTGAGCTGTGGTTTGTCGGGGCCCACTTCCCCTCTGGCTTTTTCAGAGGCGGTGCTGGGTGCAATCCGACGCAGCGCTGGGTCCCTGCAGAACAAAGAGCAGCTGTGGAAGATGTGGACCGTGTTGGTTAGCCAACTCACCGACACCATTACACAGGTAATGTGGGGCCACGGTAACTCAATGGGAATGGGATCAGTTGGCTGTCAGTTAATGACTATATTTAACAAAAATGAAGGAATACTATGAGATTGTCCCTGAGTTTGAGGGTAAAAATCTGATTAGAGTGATGAAGGGTGGGAAAGACTTTAAAATGTAGCTTGTCTCTTTCCCACTGTTCTGTTATTTCTGTTTATTAGTCTGCAGAGGAAGAAAGAGTCACACTGAATCTCATTTACTCAAAGATAGTATGAATACAGTGTATACATAGACTGATTTCAGTGGAATAAACTTTAATATCCAAGCAATGCAGGAAAATTATCTTCAGTCTAAACTCATTCGTTATATGTTTAATTTATGATCAATAATTCCTTGCAAATCTTTTGCTTTGCATATTATTTATATGTATTATATTTATCCTAAGGTAGACCACTAATGTTAGTGTGTAGACCCGTACACACTGTATATTCTTTGTGTTTTCGAAGTATATGTGTGTTTTTGTGTTTTTTGAGTGATCACTGAAAAACCAAAATTTGATCAAGACATTCTGATTTTGAAATGGTTGTTTTTAGACATTTCAAGTGCAGTTGTATATATTTTTTTTCTTCTTTTTAGTCCAATGAAGTCAACCAAGGTGACGCGCTGGAGCACAACTTCAGTGCCATGCACTCTGCCTTGTTGTTACCGATCACACACCTACTATGTGGCACAGCGCTCCAGCAGGTCTGTTACACATCTGCATGATATTAGAGTCTGACATGAAGACCACAGAGGACGTAATAGGCCTGAATGTGTGGCTCCTTTACTGTATTCAGGCTTCCCAGAAGTCCATGCTGTCTACATGGTCCAAGCTATACAAGGTGTTCGCCCGCTGCTCAGCGCTGGTGGTCACAGCTGAGGAAAACATCTGCTGTGAGGAACTGTGTGCAAAAATGACCACTGCACTGGACAAAGAAGCCCTAAAGGTAAGTAGGAAAGGACAGCCGACGTCTCAAAAGGCTTAATGACACTGATTTATGTCTAAAAAAATGACCAGAGCAGTCACAATGTAGAACGAATAAACAATACACACCCAGACTCATTTTACTCTTTTTTTTTTCTTTTTTTTTTTTTTATTTTCACTTTTGCAGGAACATTGAATCAGATCTGCAAGAATTAATTAATTGTGCCCATGATGCCATCAAACATACAGTTACAGAAGTCAAAATGCATTAATCGTTTATTCAATTACAGAATTACATCATATTTTACAGCTCTTTCAATACTGTGGCTGTAAATTTTAATAGTTTTTTCTTCTAAGTACGGCTCTATTCAGTTTGTTTTTGTGCCATTTTCGGGAACATTGTTTGCATATCTGAACATAATCTCAACATTTATCAGCTATTCTTGAAAATCTTAAATGTTTTTTTTTTTAAAAACAATCCCAAAAGCTGAAACTGTTCATCGTTTGGTTTTAATGTATTGATGCTGTTTGATTCTTCAGGCTCCTTCAACATTAAATGCTGTTGCCAGTATCCTCCAAGTCATGGTCGAGTGTGTGGATTTCTCTCCATACACACCTCAGTTTCAGCAGCAGCTAAAATGTATGTACAATTTAACTAACCTTATGTTGGTATTAGAGCATTATATGTTAAAATCAGATCTGTCTAAACATAATTTTTTTCTCCCAGCTCCTCACACTCCAGTCAACTGGATGCGAAAGAAGAATAAGGCCCTGGGGAACCTGTTCACGTTCCAGTCTCTGCTGGGACAGTGTCTTGACGTTTACCTGGAGGACCCCGAGGCGTCCTCCGAGGCCACAGGAGCAGCTCTGACCTCCGTCATGTCGTCTCTCTTCACCAACCTCGTCCTGGCCAACGCTGTCAAGGAGGTGTTGACTGCTCTCATTCAACCTTTGACCCTTTTCTACAAACAAGCAGCCAATGAGTCCAAGTTCAACCCACAGGTTCTGTCAAAGGTGAGTTTGGTTGTTTTTGTTTTCTCCACAAAGGAGTGAATTTGCACAAAATGAAGCATATGAGGAAGAAAACATTCAAAACTACCAGTGCATAAAGTAGTGTGCTTTTAATAATACTTAAAAATGTAGAAACGAAGAGCAGTTGAATTGCACCCAGGTCACATCTGATAGATTCTGATTATCTATTACCAATATAATCAATCACATATTTAACCACTCTGACTGACAACACCCATCATCAAACAAAATCAGAGGAGATTTTCTACAACTTAAAAACCCAGAAAGCAAGTAGATGCATAAGTGTTCAGGTTCTTGGATAGCTTAAAGTACAATATGTACCATAAGGTAATTGCAGAGTTTTTACAAATGATGCTTGAAAAACTGTCAAGCAAATAAGGTCTAAGCTCTCTTTGAACACAGGCAATGACTAAAATGAATACATTAAATGATTTTTTTTTTCTCCCATGAGGTAATTCCATGACATCAGACAGAAATTTGACCACTGGTTCTATAAAGGAAGATTTAGGCTATAGTTGGTTAACATTAACAGTGAATTTATGAATTATTGACATAATGCATAAAACTAGAGTGTAAATCACTTCTTGTATCTCACATTAAAGACAAATGTGTTTGTAAAAAACTTGGATGTGAAACTTTTGATTATATTCAGCATCCGTGTTCTTCGATCTGCTCATATTTATTTATTTTTTCTTTTCTACAGTTGGAGAAGCTCCTCACGGACATCCTGGGCTGCATGCAGACCAGATCCACTTTGGCCTACGACGCAGAACTCCTGACCCTGCTTTCTCCTCTGCTTTGCGTGTTGTTTCCCCACAAAAACAAGCAACTTCGCACTTCGGTCAGTCAGTTCTGGAACGCGACATTCGGCAACTCAGTCAGCCTCACCTACCCAGATGAACTCAGGTGAAGACGCTGCAGTCCTCTTTAGTACTGTGTTCATAATGTGATCCAAGAAAAAGGGAAAGGAAATGTTTATTCATGTTGGTAAATTAATTCAGTTTTTATTGAGCAGAAAGGTATCGGGTTAAATGAGAGGTACATGCATCAGCTTGTGTGTGGCATGTCATTTTAATAATACAATATCCCATACAATCATAGAGCAATGCATATTCTAAATAACACCGTAATTGAATTTATCCTTTTGATTAATCAGCGTTGCTTTTTTCTTTCCACAGACCCATTCTGAGCCAGGTGAAGCAGAAGATGCCAATCATTCTGCCTGGCTTCGAGGTCGTAACGGTTCCTGATGACCTCAGTGGACCGTATTCGGTGAGTTCACAGCATTTTTTTTTTTTTTTTTTTTTTTTTTTTGTAATATTAGCTTCAGGCATTACGCTCTCCTCCTCGTGTCTGTTTACGACTCTAATCCTGTTTGTGTCTTAAGGGTGAGAGTTCTCAGTTGGAGACAAAGCTCAGTGGGATACCGGTTTCATCCGTGGGGAAGAGGGACTCGCTGCGGGGGAAGTCTTCAGAGATGAAAGACGGGAACTCTGCAAAGACCTCCAAGCCTGTTTCTGTGAGTCAAGACTCTCGCTTTAGTTTTTAATCAGTAACATGTTTATTATTGAATCATGGAAACTGTCTTTAGGTGGTGATTGAACTGTTCATGGTTATATGTTGTTTTGAGAAGATGGTGTTAATAATGTTGTCTGAAGTGATGGTTGTATACAGAAAAGTAGATTTCCTCCAACTGTTGATAAACTGTTTCCCATTTTTGTCCCCTCCGTCAACAGACAAAGCTGGACTTCGGCTCTCCAAAGCCTCCTCGCAGACAGGTCTTGGAGGAAGAGGCCTCCATTGACTTTGTCTTCATCCCCCCTGAGACAAAAGAGAGAGTTTTGACAGAGCACCAGAAGGAGGTGAAAAGGACCAAAAGGTGAGATTTTCCTGTTTTCTATCAGTGATTTTATTTAAAATACATTTTATTTGTCCATATGTTCAGTGTTGCGCATCGCTAATACTTTCCTTGACACAGGGTTGACATCCCTGCCATGTACAACAACCTTGATGCCTCATTGGACACCGCAGTTTTCAGCCAGTACACACAAAGCCAGGAAGATTCAATGTAAGTCCGTTTATCTGGTACTGGAATCAAGATCAAGTCCAGGTCTCTCATTAAGCAACATTCTATATAATGAAGTATTGCTTTCCACAGGGATAAACTGCCAACCGAACAAGCTGACAAAGTTACCGAAGAGGCTTCTGGCCAGGTAATAAACATGCAACGCAAAGCACTCAGCTTGGAGTTTACTGTAGTTGGTTTTCCCCCAAATTGCTCGACACAATCTAAAGAATATCTAGGATTATCCTCAAAACACATGATGTGTTGTGAAAGAGCTCAAATGATCCATATTTTAAAGCATTGAGTGCAGATAACAAAGGTAGTTCAGAAGTCTAACCAGCTCTGGGGGGGATCCTGAGGTATTTCCCGGCCAGCTGTTTAATGATTTCAACATGTCCTGGGTCGACTTCAGGAGGGGTGCTAATCAGATGGGGTGCATGAGATTAGTGCACCATTTCCTGTAATCAGTTGCGGCAGTTCGCATCTGCATGTTTATGCGGTGTTTGTAGGGCTACTTTTGAAATGTATTTCACTACAGATTCTATTGGATTATATAGTGAATAACATATTTAAGTTGTCTTACAGTGTGAATGAAAGTGACATCTATACAATACTGCTAATTAAAGCAGACTGAAACCAGGAGATGGTAAACGCATATTGACACTTGATGTAGAGGTGAAAGTTATAAGTATATGGAAACAGTGTGATATATTGTCCAAAAACAAACAGCAACCACTTTTCATCGGCCAGTTGGAATTAAAACCAGTGAAAAAGATAAACGCTCATATACCTTCAGCAGTACACCTTGTTTTCACTTAGTTCTTGTATTTTGTCATCTTGCAAGTTGCAACCATTACTTAGGTTTTACATCATCTGTGTAAAGATGTAACAATAACAAATCTTTTCTCTTCTCTTGCAACTTTAGCTCTTTATCAGTTCCATTCTCTCAGGAATTTAGCACTTCCTACATCCTACAACACAAATAAGCTTTTGTGCTTTATATTGAATTTTAGTGCAAGTAATGCAAAGTAATCTGCTTAAGTATTGTATTGATTTGAATTAAGACAGTTTCACATATTTTGAAAGACATGTATTCTGTTAGTTAATACTGCAATTGGAGGACGTGTGTTTTTTTTGTTGTTGTTGTTGTTTTCTACTCATTGATGTCATTACTTTTGCTTTCTCTCAGGCTTCTGTGGCTGAAGTGACTGAAAACACCCTAGATTATGCCAGCCCAAAAGCTGCAGCCAGAGAAGAGATTATAACACAAGACAACAAGCAGGAAGAGTCTGTCCTTGAGTCGGCAGACGAGCCCATGGAGGATGATGCTCAGATGGATGAGACAGAAGACAAGAACTCTCAGTCTAAAGAAAGCACCAGCCTTAATGTTTCTTCAGATTTGGTCATAGGGACTCCACAGAAACCCAGCAGCCGTCGTCAGTCTTTTATTACTCTGGAGAAGTACGCTGAGGGTAAACCCGCCAGCCCCAGCAATGTATCCTCATTCACAGGTCCACTAATAAAGACCGTCAACAGCCAAGAAACTGGTAACACCACCAAGACGAGTCCAACTCCACCTTCCCAGATGGCAAACAGTGCAACCTCTCAAGGCTCTTTGCATTCACCCACTGAAAAAGCAAGTGTTCCTGCAGACAATACCTCGGAGTCTCCTCGACTACCAAAAGGCTCAAAAGCTTTGCCAGTGGTAAAGCTGACGGATAGACTTCCCACTGACACAACAGAAGATGAGGACATTATTCCGGACACCCAGACTGAAGATGACGGGAAGGAGAAGACAAGAACACCTTCCAGATCAGAGGAAAAGGAACCCTCAACCCAAGAAGAGGAATCTGAACAGACTCTTGATGACTCTCAGTCCTCTCAAACATCTTCAGGTGAACCCAGACGATCTGGACGCCCCAGAGTCAGACCGCTGCTGCCCGGTGAAGACCCACAAGACCGGGAAGACAACTTTACGCAGTTGAAAGGGAAACGTTCTGGAGAGGATAAAAGTGATTCCCAAAGCTCGTTACAAGGGAGACCAAACACAAGAAGCAAGCTGGCTGCTGAAGAGGAAAGTTCAAGATTACAAACAAGGTCTCGCAAGAGCAAGAGCAAGAGTGAGTTGAGTCAAACCAACTCCCAGGTCAGAGCACACAAGAGGATCAAGTTGTACAGCAGTTCACAGGACTTTCTTGATAAACCTGACACCAAAAGGCGAAGGAGCAGAGAATCTAGCCAAAGTGACATTCAGTCAGATACACAGTCTGCTCATGAAAGCCAGTCGAAGGGTCGGCGGCACAAATCATCACCGACAAATGAGGCAGAGGGTGCAGTGAAGAGAAAAGGTGTACCAGAGAAAGTGGAACCCGTCAAAACGGCCACACAAGAGCCTGTAGAACAAAAGGATGAGCCAAAGAGAGACGTTGAAATGATCTCTCCTCAAACTGAAGGTGTCGAACAGGCCAAAAAGGACCACGAGGTTGGTTCAGACCAGAAGGATCCCCCAGTCGTCGCTCCACCAACTGACAGTGAGTCCCAAAGCATCACAGAATCACAGGAAACACCGAATGTAATAGATAAAAACCTGAGTCAGGAAGACTCCCAGGCGGTCACACCCTCCTTGTCCGATAGCCAGTCTCGGCGTAGATCAAGAAGAAGTCAGTCTGAGCCAACAGATTCTGAAGAAAACAGTGACAATAAGGATTTCGGAGGGAGACGGAGCAGATCCAGTTCCCAGACAGAGACCAGAAGTGGAGGTAGGAGCACAAGGTCCAGCTCCAGCTCCAGCTCAACACCAGAGAGTTCTCAGTCTCTAGAAGCTGCAAGATCAGAAGAGTCCTCCCAAGGAAAGGCCAGGTATTTAAGACGAAGATCTTCTCAATCGTTGGCAGCTGGTGTGGAGACCTCAGAGTCTGAATCCTCTGAGAACCAAGAAAATGTACCTACAGCCAAGAGGAGAGGGAGGCCTAAAAAGCTGTCTCTTCCTAGTCCTCTAACCATTGAAGCCAAAGGCGACCATTCAACAACATCTGATTCTGACGTTTCTCAAAAAGCAGACTCTCAAAACACAGAAATGAAAAATCTAGAAGAGTCACAGAAAAGCCAGGATTGGCAAGACTCAGAGTCACCGGATGCAACCGCTAGCAATGAGCAGAGTCAAGATGTCCAACTGGAGGTAGAAGTTGATGCCGCTGTAGCCTCAGAGTCCACGGAGACTGACTCGACAAGCAAAAACCAGCCACTCAGTGCATCACCTAGCAACAAGATGGAAGAACAGACACACTCCAATGCAGATATTGAAACATGTGCACAAGAAGGTAAAGGTGATGACCTGCAACCTTTGGAAAAACTTGAATCAACAGAGCAGACTCATGATAACCTAGCCTCTGATCTGTCTGAGATGTTGACCGTAACTCCTCCTGATGAGACACCAGAGGAACAGCAGGTCTACGAGTCTGTAACTGAGACTGTGGTAGAAGCAGCTGACATGGGTACAGAAACGCAAACTGTGGATTTAGAACAAGAACATTGTGCTGCTGTGGTGGATGGAGCTCAGAACCATGATGATGCCTCCACAGAACCAAACCAGACACAGCCTAAGGCCGTAGATGAACTGTTAAAGGAGGAGGAACAGCCTCCTTCTATTAGAGAAGATGAATCACAAACCCAGCACACAGAGGTCAGTGAAGGCATCACTCCTCTTCAAAGCAATGAAGACGGCAATGCCCAGGTCACCGAGTTTCAGAATGAAGAGAAAACTGAGGACCACGAGGGTACGGATGCTCCTCTGAGTGCAGAGGCCGACTGTGAAGCCTCTTCTACATCGAGCAAAGACGTTTCTCCAGTGAAACAGAAGGACTCCGAGGCTGCAATGGGACCAGATGTTGGACAAAGCCCCAGCAGCAGCAGCAGGACCAGAGGAACGTGGTCACCCTCTGCCTCCCCATCTACCAGTATTCTAAAAAAGTGCCAGAAGAGACCACTAGAGGAGGAGTCTTCCTCACCTCTTGTGAAGGTAAAGCACAATCAAGATTATTATTGTTCAAGAAATAACAGATCTGTCTGGGCAATTACAAAACTAGCAAAAATAAAGTAGAATTATAGTTTCTATAATGCTCTTAATTTGCATCTATTAATTAATTAATTTAATATATGAACCCTGGGTTTTTTGGCTTGTAGTTTTACTTGCTGAATGATTATTCTATGTGAAATATATATTAAATTGCTATTTAGGTTTGTAGAGTTTTTCTTACACAATATTGTAGGACTAACACTGAAACAAAAAATACTAACTATTTAAAGAACTAAAAAAAAAAGACTGAACTAGAGTAAGGAAATTGTCAAAATGGGGAAAAAAGGTATAAAATCAAACCTTTTATAAATCTAAAACTATACAACTGTTAAGGCAGTGAAGTAAAATATTCTGTTTACGTTTGCAGTCGAGACGAGTGTCCTTCGCCAACCCAATCCAACAGCAGGAAACCGCAGACGACATCGACCGTCGCAGTCCCGCCATCAGAACCAGCTCACCCCGAAGAGCTAAAAGCAGCAGCATCCCACAGCCGAAGGTAAAACCACGCTGTCCACCTTCCAAATGAGCCATTTTCTCTTCCAAATGCTGTTCTGATGTATCCTGAAAACCCCTTTACTCTTTATCCTAGCATGTCTCTACTCCGACAAAGGGCTTACTCATCCTGAGTCCCAGAAGTCTGCACAGCCCAGGTTACAAGAGCTCCAAGAAATGCCTGGTAGGCACAAAGATGAACACACACATTTACTATTATAAAAGACGGACCTGTTTACAGAGGCAACAGACCTGATTAGACCTCAGCCTACATTTGGTTGTGTAATGAGTCTTCATGTGGCCCTGGTTTGACTTCTGGCATCAACTTCAGAGGGAATTCTCACACTGCTACGATGTTTTAGATCCTTCAACAGCTTTTCAATTACACCTTTGTTACTCCATGTCTTTCTGTAGGACATAAATCTGAAACATGTATACAGTACTAAGCTAAACACGTGTTGGAATTACATACATTTAACATCATTTACAATATGACCTTTAATAAATTATAATTGTCAACATTAGGTATGATACTACATCATATTTCCTCAATATCATGCAGGTTTTAGTGTTTATTTTTCACTTTCCTGTTTACTTATTTTTCACAAAGTATCTTCCTTCTTTCTTTATCCATCCGTCCTCATTTTTGTCCCTGTAGCAGAACTGGAAAACCATTCAATATTTTTTCACCAACTTGCTACAGTTAATCTTCGTATGGTTTAGTGGTTCCTTCTGCTATTTCTTCTGTCATTTAATGGTCTTTGTTTCATGGTTTTGTTTCTGTAGTAGAACCGCAAAATCCCTAAGTATCTTTTCAGTAAACTACTCGGAAAAAGTCCCAGTCTCTTCAGCTTGCTGTCGGATATATTTGAATAAACTACGCTGACATTACTGATATTGTGAGGGATTCAGATGACTTAATCGCGATTTTACTTAGGTTTTTTAAAATTTTTAGATTGTTGTGAATTGTCTGTTTGAGCAACATAGTACAAGAATTTACTTAAATCTTGCCTTTTATACTAAAAGTGTTAAAATTCAGCAGATGTATCGTCAGAATCTGAAAGTTCTAATGGCTCATGTTTTTGTCAGATTTCTGAAATGGGCCAAGAGCCTCGGCCAGTCTCCAAAGACTGCATCTACCCTCCTCTGGTGGGCTGTTCGGCCCCCGTGGAGGCTGTGCTGCCTCAGATATCCTCCAACATGTGGTGAGTACAGGTGCTTTGGATCAAGTCTTAGTCTTTATGGTAAGGCCCAAGTCAAACCGATGGTATTTAAACTCACCATACGTTGCCAGGTCTCGTGGCTTCGGGCAGCTCGTGCGGGCCAGGAACATCAAAACCGTCGGTGACCTCAGTGCCCTAACTCCAACTGAGATTAAGACTCTGCCCATTCGTTCCCCAAAGGTGTCCAACGTCAAGAAGGCGCTGAAAGTCTATGAACAGCAGGTGAGTGTTGGAATACAGGAGCAGTGGGACGTGAAAAGAACGCACAACGGTTGTAGGCTGACACTTGAACTTTCATCTGTTAGCGTAAAGGACGAGGCGTAGACGAGTTGAAGAGTTTTGACGAAATGGAGATGATGACGTCAGAAGTGGAGGAAACGGATGCACCTCCAAACCAGGAAGAGGAGGAGAAGACTTCAGCTGACATACTACGTATGTATTAAAAAAACAGGTGTCAATTATTTTGATGCTGCTGAGTAATTACACTCGCTGGGTATTTTAAGTGGTAAGGTTAAATTAGTCCTGGGTCATGTGATTGAATTTTTGCTGTCAGCGAGATAGTCGTATAGATAAACCCAATAATATCCAGTATATTAACTCTATAGTGGGATACATCACACCTACTGCCTGTAGGACATCCCATTAAGTTAAAACATAATTATAAACAACTGGCATGAACATTTTACTGTTATTATTATGATAAATGTCAATGTTAAGTTTAAAGGCAGTTTTTTTTTCTTCCTGAATGAGAATTCAAGCATCTGAGTTCATAATAGTGCAACTAAAACAACACTGCAGACTGTGGAATGATTGTGAAATCATTTATTTCAGTAATAATAAATGACCTGAAGTATTTAGTTGTGAGAATAAAAAAAAAAAAAAAAAAACTGTTACAGATACACATCTAGTGCCTGTAGTCTTGTCAGATAAAACCAAACAAGGCTATCATCACAAACCCAATGTAGTTTTTATTTATTTGGTGAAACTTCAGCTTGGGCTACGTTAAGGAAGCAAGTAAAATTGTGCTTTTTTTTTTTTTTTTTTTTTTTTTAAATTGTATAAAATAAAAAAACACAACCAACCAGGAGTTTCTTTAAAAAAAATAGTACAATTTTAAAAATATGCCTCAGCTTATTTACACAAGTGCATTACAACTTACAGATCACAGTGGATCTACAAGGGCACAAAGCAACAGACAGAATATTGTTGAAACTGTGCTCACTTTTAAGACATTTCAGGTCCATATTTATTCAGGTTATTCACATTTTTCGTGAAAGGATAGTTTGTAAGCGTAAACATTTTCATGTAATTGTACTTTTTTTAGAAAAATTTGGAGTTGTCATTATTTATAGGTTATTATGCCATTATTTTACAGGTCTGACCCACTTGAGGTCCAATTGGACTGCATGTGGCCCCTGAACTAAAATGTTTCTGATCCTTGATTGGAAATATCTTCAGTGTAATTTTTGCATTTCATAAATTCATCCCACGGTCCAGACTGGATGCTTCGACAGGCCAGTTTTGGCTCATGAGCCGCATGTTTGACAGCCCTGATTAAGGCCCTAATTCTCCATTATTTAATTAACCTTGGAGCGACTTGAAAAGCAGAACTACTCCTGTAAATGGAGATAATTTGACATGTAAACGTTCATCTATTCCATGAATTTGTGTAAGATTCTGATTTGTCTTTGCAGCCGTAGAGCTCGTGGATGAGCCCGTCGCCGATGGAAAGGCGGAGCACGACCACTCTGGGATTCAGACCCTCGACGCCTCCGATGCCGAGCAGAAACCTGACGGACCCTTACAGTCCGGTTCGCTGCTGTCGGATGTCGAGGCCCTGAGCTGCAGGATATCGGAAGAACTCAGTCAGTGTTCCCCGCAGCAGCTCGTCGAGTTACACGACCACTTAGGAGGCGCGATGAGGCGTGTGGTGGTGGAGATGCACGCACGCCTCTGTAAGACTGATGGGAAACCATGAGACCGATGCGTCGGCTGCATCAGACGAGGCACATTCAATGATCCACCGGCCACACCGCTGCAGACAAAGAAAAACGGAAAAAGGTCGTGGCTTGGTTTCTTTCCGCTCCTTGGGCTTGAAGAGGATAATTTAATGTTTTTAATATGATACATGATGGCCTTTTTTTTTTTTTTTTAAGCATTTTTATGTTTGTTTTTTTTTGTTTTTACTTCTGGCTTGCGCTAAAGACATTTTTTAGAGACTCAAAGGGAAGCACAGCCACACTTTTCAACTGTGTCAAAAATAAATTTTACCAGTGGTAGTTGGGACTGGTCGGTATTTTTCTAATGCCCACTTATTTCATAAAGGGCTCATGTTAAAAATGTATCTAAAAAATTCTCTTCTTTTACCACCCCAATTTGTACATAATGCTTCTCTCACGTCACTTCATTCTTGTTTGGCTGCTCCAACCTCTTGTATATACTGTAGTATTAGGTAGTTTGTCAACTCTTTAGTTTCTTAATGCATTTTAATGTCATCATAGATGTTTAGATATAGACGTTCTGCACTTGGGTTTCTGTTGAGCTTTTTAAATCTTTCAATAAAATACAGAATTTATAATCTTGTTTTTAACAGATTTTATGTCGGCATACCTCAACTTAAAATACAGATAACTGGTCATTTGTGAAAACAGGCTGTCAATCAAAACAGACATGGATGATATTCTACATGCATGCTTATATGGTCGATGCTGATACCGGGGTTTTTAGTTGATTTATATTTAGGTTAGAATTAATCTTCATTATTAAAAACACCGACCCGTATTAAAGTCTTTCAGCCCTACTGTTTGAATGATCACAAATTCAGTCATCAAAACTTAAAACATACACATAGATCAATAAATGTATTGTTTGCTGTAGATTAATGAAAATTTCAAGGCCATTTACTGGGAAAAACCCAATGTAATATCTCTTATTTTTATGTGTATAGCATTGTGTCAAACCCTGTACGGTACATAAAACCGTTTCTTCTGGTTAAAATGCTGCAAGTCTATTTTGTTTACTTGGCTGTGTATTATATCAGATTGATTCAATTATTCAGGTTCTTACTCTTTGAAATAAATCTGAATTAATGACAAAATTGAGGTTAGTGCTTTTGCTGGAGATCTGTTTTGCTCAGTACAAATCTAAAATGCCACCTAAATCTACATTGTCAATCTCACAAGTGCTGTATGAGGCTTTTTTTTTTATTATTTGTATTTTTTGTGAATAAGTACCAGTTTCCAGTGTTTGGGACTTGGGGGAATAAGATATCTTCTGATGGTTATTGTTATTGCAGGTAAATGTCATAGTTTGGTTTTTTGGAAGTATGTTTTGCTCTTGTACACAGGAAAAGAAAATCTGAAATCATGGAGACCTCAAAAAAAGATGTAATTTTTGGCCATATTTCCCAGTCCTACTTGCCAATGAGAGCTTTTAGATCAAAATCAATATGGACTGAGTCGATATGTCTTAATGTGCTTAACTGAATTGAACGTAGAAACCAGTGGTATTCATCTGTCAGTCTGTCGTATCTAACAGAACTGAACTGAGGATGGAACAAACCTTTGCAGGTCTGGAGAAATGTTCAGCTGTAGTCGTTTGGTTTGTCTCTTCTATTGTTTTAATTGTCTGATATTTGTTTAACTCTCAGACTTACAGTAACAGTTCTTTATTTCAGGAAAGCCTCTACTTTTGACTCTTTTCTGTCCATGTTACCGTCAGGTCTCTGAATCATAGCATCACTTAAGTTTATAGAATGTCAGTTTGCTTTTGGGGAACTTGGCCTAAAGCCTGAAATTTAAATGGAAATACAGTAGTAGTGATATAACACAATATGGCAGGAGGTGCCACTGACGTATTTCACTGTTCCATCTTCTACAGTTGGCCTGATACACCGGCTTCTCTTTGGCTCGGTGTGTAAGTAATTATCTGATTATTTCTGCAGAGCGCTGCCAGAGGCTGCGTTGCATTTCCACAGTTTATTGAGATAAGTCAGGCTCTGTGTGCAAGCCCAGCAGATTAGGCTCCAGCTCTCCTGGACCATGACCAGGAAGCCAAGCGGCTGCAGCAGCGTCTCCACTGCAGGACGAGAGCGTCCACACAGCGCTGAGAAGAGGGACACTGAGGTAAGAACACACACATTATGATGCATGTAAACACAGCCATTTAATCTTTAACATCAGAACCGATGGGGGCGTCTGCTTCTCCCTTCAGAGCATGACTGAAATGGGAAAAAAAACTGAAATGTATTATGCGTCAGGATAAAGGTTTTGAAAAAGTAAATATTAGATCTTAATGTCTGATATTTAATAGAATTCAGAAAAACTGATATCTTTTAATCTGTTGAGCTTGAGGGAGCATTATTTGGTAGTGTTGTGTTTTCTTAAATGACTTTGTTGTCTTTGGTTACAGACTTTATGATAAAGTGATGCATATCAGCCTGCCTGAAGATGCAATTATACTCTGCCAGTACTTAAAAACAGAGCGGTCTTTTTGTTTTGTTTTGGAAATCAAGTCCATAAACTGGTAAACAAGGCTGTTAATGTGTAACTGCATTCCACATGTAAAACTGTCAGATTTATTATGCCTCTTACTCTGATGGTTGTCAGATGTATTTTTCTACACAGGCATGTTGATGGCAAGGAAGCAAGTGTTACAGTTTCAGATGAAAAAGTAAAGCAAATGGTTCAAGTGCTGTTATCTAGTGAAGTGTTGAAGATTCTCCGCAATAAACTGTTGCGGAAAATTTACAACATTAAAAAAATCTAAGCTGTGCATGGAAAGTGAATGTCCACATTTATCTTCAGTTTGATAAAAGTGAAAAGCTTACAATGAAACTTTTAATTATCGTTATTGTGCACACTGTTTTTATATTCTAAAGGTTTGTTAATTCTCCGCTGGTACAGAAGAGATGCTAACTCAGTTGACTCTGGGATGGATTGTGTTACTCTGTGGCCTTCATTCAGTCCGTCCCTCTGTCACAACCAGTGAGTACAAACTAAAGCGTCCACTGCAATTTATGACACCAAACTGAGAAACATCCAGCTGGAATTTGCTGTGCAGTGTGTAGACTGTGACTGGTCAATGATAGAGCGTTGAATTAAAACCACACACAACAGCATCCAGAATATTATTATTATTATTATTATTAGTAGTAGTAGTAGTATTGTTATTATTATTATTATTATTATTTTATTATTTATTTTATTATTATTATTTTTAATTTTTATTGTTTATTATAATAAAGATTTTAAAAAATATATGTATATTATTATTACCTTGATGTTCACTTTGTACATCCCCTTGTAGGGTTTCCAGCCAGTGCTAGCAGATGGTCACCTCGGAAATGCAGAATCTTCATTGTACCTCCTGTTCCACCGCCAATGTTTCCGTCAATTAAACGGAAAGCAGAACTGATGGTGATGAACACACATATATACAGTATATATACACACACACTCGGGTTTGGTGATACTGACAAAAAAAAATCATATCTTATCATATTTTGCCTGTGTTAAGATACAATATATACCTTGATATTTTTTCATGTGTCAAATTTCAGTTGTAAGCTCAAATCATACAAGATGTCAGTCAACAGTTAGGTCAGTTTAGGGGGAAGTAACTGAACACATTTAGGGCTGACTGACTCTGAAGTAGCACTATGAATTGACTTAATTACATACACTTTAACTAGCAACCATATTTCTGCAATAATGCTGCAAACCACCCATGTCATACTCTTTGTGTACCAATATTTACACTTGCATTTGAAGTGTACGTGAAAACCTCTTGCCAAGTAGCTCAACAAATCACATGACAGTTTGTGCTCAGTGTCAGTGATACAGTTATTTACTACATCCTGGAAAGGTGTTGCAATATGTTAAGTATATCTGGTGTGTTGCCCAGCCCTAAAACAAACAAAACACGCCAACACTGTGGCCTGGTCAAGTGTCAAATCTTCACAATTTCTGGATAAAAACATGTGAATGACTTCAAACTGACTCATGTTCATTTGTCTTTAATTCCTCAGGTCGATATAACAGAACACATCACAGGCTTTAAGGGGGACAAGGTATGACACTGATGTCACATGCCAGTTTAACGTTCTTGAAATCTGCATAAAACTGTCATAAAAGAGTGAAATGATGTCAGTTTATTTATGTTGAATGAAGTACACTCTAATGGTGTTTCCGTTTGAAGGGCTGTAGAGGACCCAGAGGACCCAAGGTGAAGTGTAAAACATTTTCACATAAGCACAAAAAAAGGTTTTCTACTCTACTTGTAAAATAAGAAATATGCTGGTTTGTGTTTCAGGGTGAACAGGGAGTGATGGGTCCGGAGGGCGACCATGGAGCACAAGGACCCATGGGAGAGACAGGTCAACAGGTAAGAATTTGATTATATGCCTTTCAACCCAGCACCCATTTAGCACTGAAATGCAGATGTTTTGTGGCACGTATATAGTAAAATAATCTTCTCATGAAGTTACTTTGTCTCATGATGTTTAGTGTAACACGCATTTTCACATTTTTCCAAAGTGTATAGCTCGTTTTGTAGTGTGATATTGTGAATGGAATGAAGAATGTGATGAAAATGTACGATAGAAAAATCCATAATTGCATGATAATACAACAGTAACATGGGTTAAAGGCCTTCAATTCCTCCACAGGGAGAGAAGGGCGACAGAGGCTGGAGGGGTCTGTATGGAGACATTGGAACTCCAGGGATGATAAAGGTACAGTCTAGTGTGGATTTACTGTGATTCCTTCATATGTCATTCACAGATAAGGTGTACTGTCATTAATATGAACTGATCACTGAATAAGATGGTCAGCATTTTTTTTCTTACTTTTTCACCTAAACACTCAAATAACATTTGTTGATTGACCAGTACTTGTTTATATTAGTATTTATACCTGAAATTCCATATGAAAACCAGGTCAGTGTTGAAATATTATAACATCACACTTTAGTCATCATCAGCTGGAAGAAAAGTTTGGTGTCAGAATTTCTTGTTTTTATAGAAAATATACTGTATTTTGGTTTCAAAATATTTTTATCTCATCCAGAAGAAACATAATGATCCGTCTGTATTTGTCATGTCTTCATGATGTAATAACTGCCTATTTTTATCCACATTGTCACTTTTAATTATTTATTTTAATTATCCCTTAAATGCACTACAACTGGTCTAGCACAAAACAGAAATGAGATGCTTGCGCTCTGAAATGAGTTCATACTAACGGGAAAAAATGGGTTAACTGCACCTGTTTTTATTTATTTTTTGGCAGGGCAGTAAGGGACGTAAGGGATTCAAGGTAAGTGGTAATTATGGTGCGTCATACGTCTTTGTTTTTCATACACTGAAAACCAGTGTTTATAAAGAGAATCAACAGTTTACATCTATTTCTCATTGTTGTTCATATGTGTTTATCTGTCAGGGGGAAAAAGGTATGAAAGGACGCAGGGGACCCCAAGGAGAAACGGTGAGGAAATAAAATCTCTCTATTTTTTGTTGGTACAAATGTGAGTTTATAATATATGCCAAAAACTGGATTAAGTTTGTGTTTCTGTAGGGCGACCGTGGCATCCCTGGAAAACCAGGAGCAAAGGTAGAGACTAACATGATGGACATTAAAAGTAAAGCTGTGAAACTATATACGCAGTGTGACTAGGTATTTATGTAAAAGAAAGAACAATTTTCTTATTCATGTGAAAAAAATTCAAAACATTTCTCATCTATCTTTTTAATTGCATATTGATCATCTATGACCAGATCTACCATAGAAACATTAATTATGGGTGCACATTGGCTGTATTAATATATGTGCAGAATATGAAGTTGGTAGCTTTAATTAAACTATATTTATTAGGATGTTGATTAATTAATTGCAATTAATTAAGTACATGTGCTGAAGTTTATTGAAGCCCCTCCTACATCCACTGGTGGGCAGTATAAACATCTATCTGTTCCACCCAACTATGTTTATTATGGTATGGGTTAGTTAATGGCAAATGTTAAAGTTATCAGACAAATTTAATGAAGTAAAAAGTCCAATATGTGATTCTGAGATTTAATGAAGTTGAAGTATTTAAATTTTGAAGTGGTGTAAAATGGAAGTACCTCAAATGTATATGTAAGTACTTTACTTCAGTAAATGTACTCATTAATACAGTGCCTATGGACATAAGTATTCACAGTGTTTGTGGGTTTATGCTCTCAAAATTGAGCTCATGTTCATCCTGTTTCCACTCATCGTGCTTCAGATGTTTGTAGAAGTTGATTGGAATCCACCTGTGGTAAGTTCAGTTAATTGGATGGAAGCCCCTCCTCAGCAAAAGGTACATGAAGCTCACCTGCAGTTTGACAAAAGGAACCTAAAAGACTCTCAGACCATGACAAACTAAAGTCTAAAGGTTGAATTCTTTGGCCTGAACTCCAAGCGTCGTGTCTGGAGGAAACCACGTAGCGCTCATCGCCGTCTCTACAGTGAAACATGGTGGAGGCAGCATCAGAGGGGTGGATGTTTTTAACTGCAGCAACTGGGAGACGAGTCAGGGTCGAGGGAAAGGTGAATGCAGCCACGTCCAGACACATCCTTGATGATAACCTGCTCCGCAACCTGCGCTCTGGACCTCGGACTGGGCCGAAGCGTCATCTTTGAACAGAACGACGACCCTAAACACACACAGGATAACAAGGCAGAGGCTTCTGGACGAGTCTGTGCATGTCTTTGAGTGGACCTAGACCTGAACCACATTGAACATCCCTGAAGAGTCTGAAAACGGCTGCACCGACGCTCCCCATCCGACCTGATGGAGCTGGAGAGGGTCTGCAAAGAGGAATGAGAGAAACTGCCCAAAAATATGTGAGCCAAACTTAAAGTATCATACTCAGATTTGAGGCTGGAATCGCTGCCAAAGGTGCATCAACAAAGTATTGAGCGAACACTGTGAATACTTATGTACATGTTAGTTTAGTTTTTTATTTTTTAATAAATTTACAAAAGTTTCAACCAAAAATTTTCTCTTTGTTATTATAAGGTATTATTTGTAGAATTTTGAGGTAAAAACAAATTAATTTCATCAATTTTGGAATAAGGCTGCAATACAAAAAAAAAAAGTAGCACTGTGAACACTTTGCACTGTATTCAAACACTGGTTGTGCTGTTGCAGGGAGACCCAGGTCAGTGGAGAGAACCCGGGCGCAGAGGTGAACCAGGACCCAGAGGAGAAGCTGGACCCAGAGGACCAGTGGTGGGTGGATGCATGGACAAATGAGATGAAATTAAACTGTGTTATGTTGCAGGTACTCTGCTGTGAGTAGGTTTGTTTTGAGCAATTTCTACAAATCTCAGATCCGGTTGAACATAATTATAGAATTCTGATTAAATATCTGCTTTTAGGGCTTCAAAGGATCTCGCGGGCCAACGGGCAGGACTGGTCATTCTGGTCTAGCTGGACAACATGGTCTAACTGGAGAACCTGGACGATCTGGACAAGGTATGTGACAGTAGGAAAGCACACAGTGAGGAGATTAAACTTGACAAACTCTGGATTTCATACAGTGAATAATAATAATAAATGGTTTAAACACTCATAAAAAGCTCTATTAGAAATAAATACATGTACCTTTATCATGGAGTATATGTAGTTCAATTAAGATTGACTAAAAAAAGTATTATAGGTCAAATAAATCACGATGCTGGGGCTGATACATGACTTTTAATACCTGAATTTACAGGCTCATGAAGACTATTGGTAGAAATGTGTGCAAATCCTGTAAACAAGTAGGTTTTATTGCAGACATGTAGCATCTTAAGGACACGCCGACTACACACACACCCTCAGAACAGTTAGATTTATAGATTGTTAGTGTTAGGAGGAGTGGGTGGGGGTGTCTTGAGCTGAAGTCATTGTGTTATGTACAGTCTGTAACGCCCCATTCAATCAGGCAGATGTTATAGAATCATATATAATAATGCGATATGTGTGAGGTTCCCATTAAATGTCCGACGTCTGTCCCCTCACTGACCAGGGGCCCCCGCCAAGTCACAACAAATTAAACCCATCTACAGCCCAAACCTGATTTTGATCACTTTTATTCTTAACTTTGAGTACTTGAGGTGGTAGCAAAAATATTTGGAATGAAGAATATTTCACTGAAACCACCTTTAAATCCTGTAACTGAGTGTTGAGCATCCACCAACAGGAAGGATGGTGGTTCAATCCATGCATCCTCCTGTCAATATATTGACAATGCTTCAGTTAGCCAAGACATTGAACCCTGATGGCATGTGTATGTTTATGTGCATAAAGAAAAGCACTGTACTGTAAACGGTCCATTTTCCATTTCAATCAATTGGAGTGAAAACAGACTTTATGTAGAAGTTCACTTCATCATATTAATGAACGTGCAGTGATTAAATGTCATCTTGTCCTGATGAATTACTGATTACCAATACCTTGTGCTTCAGTGTACGTCCTCCCAGGCCTACCGGGAGACGAAGGAAGTCCAGGTCCTTCAGCTCCATGCAACTGTTCGACGGTTCAAACCCCAGATCGACCAGAGAACAGAATACCGATGGTCAGTATCAGTGTCCCAAACACGACTGAATGTCACATTATTACAAATGTTAAGTTCATCTTCAGACAGATGTATGGTTTACTTATTACTATATTATTGGTAGTGTCAAGTTACTAAAAAAGCATTTAAAAGCAAACCAATTGGTACTGCCATCGCCTGTAGGATGAACATAGTTGTCTGTGTTGAAACAGCGCCCACTTGTGGAGAATCTGTTGGTTGAAGATGCAGCTAATGACTGAAACATCTAATACTTTTAAAATAATTACTAGTGAAGTCTCTGTCTCTGTAGATCTTCATCGCAGATGGAGAAAGACAAATGAGGAGGCTGCGGGCTGAGAACGTGATGGTTTTGCGGACGGACAGAAAGGCTCTGTACATCTACACCGACTCCCAGTGGATCAATGTACTGGTAAATACTGCTGCAGCGACAGAAAAACACCACATTACAGTATGATGCACTGGCTGGGATGTAATATGTAGTGAATAGATATTTGATCATGACTAAAAAAAATACATCTTTTCAGTTTGTCTAATATAAAATGCAGAAGA
>JAPQRQ010000015.1:19703920-19720647 GCA_037367365.1 Apogon talboti
TATATGAGTTACTGGTACTTCTTTGACCTACATATTAAAGGGCATCTCGGGTAGAAAGATGCTGTAAAATGCTTTAAGTAAAAATTACTAATCTTTCTCCTTTTCTGAACAACTCCACACTATTAAATTTGTCAGGATTACTTTGCTTAAGCTTTGAAATATCAGTTCTTAAAATATATGCTAAAAAAATGAAAGTCTGTGTGGATAGCCTCATGCCAAATATGCACTTATAAGCCGAGTGGACTGGTTAATGGACTATGTTTAAGTTATGCCTCTATCCTCGTGACCCTTTTCCTCTTTCTCTGTTATTTCACTGCTGCCTCTTTGGACCAGGAGGACCGCAGAAACTGACCTCACTCTGTTTAACACACAAGGATTATCAGCTGTCACCCCTTCCTCATTAACCCCACTTAAGTGCCTTTGAGCAAGACACTTTACCCCCTGTTAACTGCTCCAGTGGAGCTGCTCAGTAACCGTCACATCAGAATGTAAAGCATTTATTTACCCGCGTCAAATAAAACCTGTCCTGTTTGCAGCTATGCCAAGCCTTAATATTGTTTTTATAGTTTCATATTGAAAAACACTAATATTACCTCCAATATGATTGATTTATGCATGTGTTGCAAACATGTATTTATAATATTTCTATTTAATTTTAAACAGTTTTCATTGTAAGTGTTGCATCCAATGTGTTCTTTGTTGCCGTGCTCTGTGCTGTTGCTATGGAAATACCTATTCACACTGGGAGATCAATAAAAATCATTAGTCTCTAATAAGGATGTATGATATGTTGAAACCGGGTTTAGTTTTTTATCCATGTTCACTTACTGTTTATGACAATTCATTTTAATTTAATCATCCCATCTTTAGATCAGTTTAAAATCTTAATACATTTATGAAAAAAAATCACTTGTTTGTAACTGAAGACACTGTAGGAAAGCTTGGAGTTTGGAGACACACTGTCAATATTTGACTGTAACTGTATAATATGACCTGAAGAGTAGAACCTATAAGGGAAAAAAAATTAACTGACACAAAGAATAATTAGCTGATATGGAAACTCACAAGAGTTAGAACTCCAAAAACACTATAATAAAATTTAGGGGCTGTGTGACATTGCATGGATGCCACTAGGGCTGGGCAATTTGGCAAAAAAAAAATCTTATTTATTTTTTAGTTGTGGATGAGTCAAGATTGTTTTGTTCCATCTTTGTGAACTCTTTACAAAACATGACTTAAAGATTAAAAAAAAAAAGTTAAAAAAAAGCACTTTTATTGAAGAGTTATGCAAATTGTTGTTAAAATTTTACATAATATAATAATATATAATAATATATATATAATAATATATATAGCACTGTAGACTCAGGAAGAATTCACAGTGAATATATGACTAGTAAAGAGGTTTCAAAGAAAGAAGTCTTAATTTTATGATTGACCATCAAAAACACAAATGGCTAAAAGCATCTACTCAAACATTTAATAACTTTTGAATCATTAATCCTTCCAGTGCATTTTAATAATTTAAGTAAAATTAAGTGTCAGCTTTTCATCATCACATACGACCCATTTGGATGTTAACAGGCTCTGGAATTAATGTGGAACCACTGTCACATTCTGAAACATTGATTCATTAATAAAACCCATGTAGTCTGACAAATGACAGTGGTCGTAAATGCTACATTTTGTTACACTCAGTTAATGATTTATTTTGGTGAAATAGTCAATGTTTTTTCCTATTTTCTCTGTTCTGATTTAATAGCCTGTTGAAGCCAATAAACAGCCGATAACGTAATAAATTTGCCCTTTTTGAAATGTAATTGGCCAATAATGTAATAAAAGTCCTGAACCGATAACGTAATAACTTTTGGCTAATAACGTAATAATGTATTACGTCATTGGCTGCTTATTACGTTATTGGCCTGGTAAAAGAAAAAAACTTTTCAAATGTAATAACTGAGCCAATAATGTAATAAATTATTACGTTATTAGCCAAAAGTTATTGGTTCATGACTTTTATTATGTTACTGCTCTATTACATTTCAAAAAGGGCAAAGTTACTACGTTATCGACTGTTATTACATTATTGGCTTCAACATAGCCTTTGTATTTTCTCTGACCTTTTATGAAAATCTACATAAGTAATTTAAGAATATGAAAATACCTGCCTTCCACTGAAAAGACAGGATAAAATAATAAATGTTGTTAAGTCACAAAAAACACAACAATAGGCCTTTGTCTTTAAGGGTTAAAACATGCTTCACAAAACAAAACTCTGATTTATAAAAATGAATTTGTTAAAGTGCCCAGCCCTAGATAATACTAATCATGATAATTTACAGGTTTCTTCTTTTTGAGGGTAAAGTCTCAGCATGTCATCAAACTCCAGACTTTAAAGTGTCCTTTTAAACGTCCACATCACTCTTCTCCGTATTAATTCACTGCACATCCATAAACGGTCTTCCCAGGCCATCTGATAACTGATGACACCACACAAATTAATAACTCGGTAACAAAAATGAGCAGGCGTTAAACTGACAAAACATGTGATTGGTTTATTAAGTAGAAAACTGATGATCACCTTTCTCAAACAGAGTTCAGTGTAGCTGACTAGCTGTTTGGTCTACTACCTAGCAAACAAATAACTAACCGACTGACTGACTGACTAATGAAGCAACAGACGTCCTGATAGTCTTTCATTTCATTATCACACCTTTCACTGATGTTGCTGACTTGTTGACATTAAGGCTGAGTTCAGATTAACATTGGTTTTGGGCTGATTTACACCCAAGCAACAGTCCAAAGAAGCAATCCGAACACTCCAACTGTTGTCAGTTCAGATGAGCCACGTACAGTACAGTTTACATATTCTCTAAGAGCTCTACAGAGGGGAAAGAAAAACAATGGGATAACTGGTGCATAGCTCCCTATTCTGTAATAATTGTAGTGTGATGAAATTTGAATTCACAACTGCTGAGGATGTAAAACACCTGCGGTCTGAGAAAATCATTGTTGATTCTCAAGATAACCGTTAACGGCATGTGTTTGTTTGAGAAATGTGCGTCTGGGCGACACAAACCAATCAACCATGAAACTCTAAATTTGAAGAAATATGATGAGGTTAAATGATCCAAACAGGCCTTCAGTGGAACTAGCTGTATGTTAGTTTCAGATCAACACTGACATAGGAGTACACATCCATGTCCAATCAAACTCATTCTCCTTTTACACTTCTTATAAACTTAAAATAATTATAATAATAATATCTTTCCAGTATTAAATAATCTTATATAAAAACACACAAAAAAAGTTTGAAAGAAATGGCAATGCTCCTTCTAAGTGTCCCGCTCCCCCCCCCCCCCCGCACCCCCGTTACATTTTTTTATATACATCTTCTCACTTCTGCGCCGCCTACTCCTTCCATTATTCCTTCCCTTCATCAGTAATGCTACTTCCATTGCCACGGCTCCATGCAGTACCAGATATTTTGCAGCAAAATGTCTCTGTTGCCATTGTCGTTCAAGTCTTGTTTTTATATTTTCCAATGCAAAGCTGCACAGACATTGTGAAAAAGCTTGATAAATGACCTTTCTGGCTTGCTTGTATACATATATATACACATATATATTTTTACTCATGTCATTGGGTTAAACATGTATTGGTAATATTAATAATGAGGATAACGGGAACAATTATAATCTGAGCTTAAGCGTAGGAAACGGGGCTTGCTACTTGATCAGAATCCGAGGGTGGATGATGTAGGATGAGAGGAGACCGACACGTCAAGACAGACACTGATTATTTTTTCTTTGCAGGAAATCAGTCACTTCAGTTTTTTATGCTCCACTCTCTGTCCTTACTCCCTACCACTCACTGGTCAGTTTGGTGCTTTGGTCCCGTTTAGGAGGAGCGGGAGGTGGACCTCTCCGTAGCGTTGCATAGCCTGAGATGTTGGCATGTTTTGTGGAGTGGGAGTGTGTGTGGTGGCGAGACAAAGTGTGGGAGTGCCCTCGGACACCCTGCTGCTGCTGCTGCAGGAGCTCGGGAGGCGGAGGCGGGAGAAGCGCCATGTCGTCCATGGTGGCCATGGGCTCCATCTTGGAGGAGGTGATTAGATGGGAAGAAGTGAGTGAGCCATGGCGAGACACTGACTTCCTCTTAAGGGTGCGGTTCAGGTCTTCCAGGAAGTGAGGCTTAAATGCCAGGGTGCCTGGCCCTGCTGATTTTGGGGAGGTCGGGGGTATGGGAGAGGAAGAGGAGTAGGAGGACAAGGAAGGAGGTGGGGTCTGAGACAGAGGAGGCGGTGATAAGGGCATTGAAGGTGTGTTGTCATACTGGGGTGTATTGCTGGTCCGCCGGTTCAGCGTTGGAGGAGGGGCTACCCCCTTTTTCAGTGAGCCTTGTTTCCATGACGATGACATAGAGGAGGTTGCTGATGGTTGCGGAGGCTGCATTTGGGGCTGGGGGTTCACAACAGCAACCTTTGGAGGGTGATGAAACTCTGAAGGGTGGGGAGGTGGAGGAAAAAGCTCAGAGTCACTTGGGGGAGGTGGGAAATAGTCAGGAGATGAATCGATGTGAGGAGGCTGAGATGGGGGAGGTGGAGGAGGTGGGGACGGGAACTCATTGGAATGATGGTGTTGGCTTGATTGTAGCCCCTGGAGCACCAATGGGAGGTTGGCCAAGTTCAGCTTGCCTGGTTTGGGGAGCACCGGGGCAGAGGATTCTTTAGAAGGAGACCCGGTCGCTGATGAGGAGCTGGATGAGGTACCAGTTTGAGGAGCTTGGCCAAATTTATTTACAAGGCTCTCCACCTTCTTGGGCCTCTCATCTTGAGCCTCCCCTGAGCTGGACCGGATTGAAGAGGCTCTCTGTGGGGTTGGCGGAGGGCCCCGCTTGGTGGATCCCGTGGAGGTGGTGGAAGGTGACTTCTTTATTGGAGAGCCTGTCTTGGAAGAAGATGAAGAGGAGGGAGGAAGAGGGAAATCTCCTAGGGAGTTGTCAGGTGGAGGTGGGGGGAACTCTGGAGACTGGGGAGCCACAACACCACCTGGCTGCCACTTTGGTTTGGCCTTGACTGCTGGAGGAGATTGAGGAGCATTGAACTTTGCTCCTTCTGTGGAATTGGAGGCAGGCAGAGAAGAAGGTGCAGAGTTTCCTGGGAACTGATTCACAATCTGTTTCACCAATGAGGAGGTAGCTGCTGCTATCGAGGTGGCAGAGGAGGAGGCTGGGGGAGAAAGAGCAGAGAGGTTTTTGGAGGAGATGCTGTGTTGCTTCGGCAGAGTGGGAGGTGGCTGATTCGGGGAGTGTCCTGTTGAGAAGCTTTGCTGCTTTTTTACTGGCCCATGGGCAATAGAGGGCTGTGTGGGGGAAATGGGAGAGAGGGCAAGTGGGAGGGAAGAAGGACCTGAGGGTTTAGGGGCCGTTTGAGGGGGAAATCCACCAGTAAATGTCTTAGGAGGTGCAGGAGGTGGAGCATTGGGGGATAGAGGCTGTAGAACTTGTAGGGTTGTAGGAGGTGAAAGTTCAGGCGGCGGTGGTGGAGGAGAATTATCCTCAGACACAGATGGGCTGAAGTCATACACCATGTTGGGAAACTTCTGTGCCAGGAACTGCTGGAGGCCAGCGTTGGAGAGTTGTGGGCAAGAATTGGGAATGGGGTCTAGTGGAGGAGGAGGAGGCAAACCATTGGCCTCTAGGCTTTCCGGTGGTGGAGGTGGGAGGTACGAGGGGTCTTGCGCCGCCTCTTCCATAGGGGGTGGAGGTGGGAGGGAACAGGGACTGCAGGGACCAAACTTCAGCGCAGCCATAGCTGAGCCAGGAGTTGGCAGTGAGGGTGGAGGAGGAGGTGGTGGGGATGGTGGGAGTGGGGGAGAGGTGCTGTATGCAGCTGGGAGAGTATTGTAGTTGGATTTCGGTTGATTGGCTGCAGCAGCTGGGGCTACTCCTGCCTGCTGTGTCCTGGACTGGCTCTGGTTCTGGAGGCGAGCCAGCGTGCTGTATTTGACATACGAGGCGGAGGAGGTAGCTGTCGGCTGATGGGCCACGCTTGCAACAGGGGGTGGAGGCGGAGGTGGAGGAGGCGAGGGCGGTGACGGGGAAGAATCGTCCGATGGGACGAGGCCATCGGTGTAGCTGGACCGGGAAGGAGGAGTCTGGGGCTGTGAGAGAGGGAGGGTTTGGGAGGAGAGGGTTGGTATCTGGAGAGGGATAGGCCTACTGATAGGGTCGATCCTCATCATCTGGAGAGAGAAGAACCAAAAGATAGAAACTTAACATCAAACAATACAACACGTGTTACTAAAATTTGTATCATTCAAGGCAAGATGCAGGAAATCAAACAGGAAACCAGTGCAGTCAGAAAACAGCTACTGAGTTTAGGTTTTTGGAAGTGGCTTGAGTGAAATACTTCTCCATTGTCAGTGCATTATGTATTTAGAGTAGACAGTGATGAGCACATTCCCAGTTTGGAGCAGCAGACAGGATTACCAGCCCTGAAGCAACTGAAAACAATAATTTTACCTTGCAGAACAGAGGAGTGGCAGGTCTAATACTTGTCTGATCTGTTAGCTTTTTTTTTTTTTTTAAATCAAAGGAGTGGGGTCTGTTTGAAGAACAATACTACATCAGTTCTGCACCAGAAAGTACTATGCTTGATATGGTGTCCACTTAAACTGACTGATTTCTTAAAGTTGTTTTTTTATGCTGCTACCCTACGTACCTCAGTGGTACATTCCATAGTCTCCAAACCGGTACTCCTGTCAGCTTCTACAAAATCAACTGCTTCAGGTAATTCACTGTCAGTGGATAAGTACCTCATGCAACACCACGTCAAACACGCTCCAATAAGGCCAGACTTTCTTTCCCCCCCACAGTCCTCAGTCTGGCATCTCTCGATAATCCTCTAGAGTGCTTTCAGTTTTTATTCCACAGCTGTGACTCTCCCTCAACAGCAGCTGTGTGTGAAGTAGTAACTCTGTTTATGCAAGGTCGGTCCACTTCTCAGTTCATCCTCGTACTAATTTGACCCAATTCTGAATCTTAAACTTCTTAATACCCTTAACCGAAACATGCAAAACCAAATCTCAATGTGGTCTCAGTCATTTAACACGTTCTAAAAGCTATACAACGCTGGGTCAATAATGTGTGGAAAGTGATCCTGTTTGCTAGTCTGGTTTTAAAATGGTCACCAATGTTTTGAACCCATTGTAAGAAAAATACTTTAAAATGTTGGTTAGGACAGTCCATCACACCATGAGGTTAGAGGAAATCAACAGTTCAGTTGCAGCCACTTAAAATCAAGCGTTGATAAAATACACAAGATGAAGATTCTTTCTAATGTTATGTTCAACATCGGTAGTAACAAAAGTCTGTAATATCAAAACCGCTATTTACAAGATTAATATTTACCGCTGATTTACACCCTAATGTAGGCACAGGTGAAAACTAACGGAAAAATTTCCATGATTGTTGTGAAATGACCACTTACGATCTCTAAGCTGATTGATAAACCAATCTTCTGAGGAACCCCGCGTCTTAGAACACATCATTCTGCACATAGACTACAATTTGTCATTTCAGAAGTGGAGAAAGACCATTTGTTTTTTTGCGTCTAACTTGAAATAATAGGCTAAATGTTTTATATCATTCTAAGGCGTCTTTGTTGCTTGATAATAGATTTATTTATTTTTATTGTTTATCATGATATCTTGAAATGACTAATGCTATGTGAACGTGCAGAGATAGCGTCTTGACAACTGTAGCTAGTGATTTTACCTGAAAGAGTGCATGTAATGTAATGTATAATATACCCATTACTGACCAGTGCATCAGATTAATTACATATAACAAATGAATCTATAATCACAACAAAATAAGTTTTGCTATTGAAAAACTGAAATTATTCTCAAAAATAATAAGTAAATTAAATACGCAAACATGACATCATTAACTTGTGATTTTGTTGCAAGAGCATCTCTCTAATGAAAAAAAAGAAGCATTTAGTTAACTGTTAAACTAGAAGGACCAAAATGTGTAACTCGACACCTTTAAACTGTCATGAATATTGATGCTGTTGTCAGTGACTTATGCTGGTGTCACATACAAACACAATGTCAAAGTCACAAAATGTGAAAATGAGATTAATAGGAGTATAACTGTGACTAGTTCATAGTATCATAGTCCTGTTTCATAGTTTAGCTACATACACACATCACCTGTTCTGCTCAGGTGAAGTGCAATAGACTGTTTTACACACTAAAAAAAGCCAAAAACAAAACAACTGTTAGTGTTTTTAAAGGCTGCACCTGAACTGTTAACATGCCTGTTACACCACTTCCTGTCTAACCTCCACTCCCTCCTCCTCCTGCACAAAGAGGCACTGCAATACGCCCCTTCACTTTTGACCCCTGGCAGGAAAGCAGAAGTGAAACATGGGAAATGTAGTCTGGCAGAACACAGCATGGTGAAAGAGTAGGGCAGTTAGCTCGTGTGGGTTCACACCTCTCCTTGTGTTCCTCTCCTCCAGGCATCAGAGAAGATGGAGCTGACGACACTCTGAGAGCGGGTGTGGCCTGATGATGTCATCTCAGACACGCCGCTGTCTGATTGGCTGGAGTGGTTGGACTGGGATTCTGAAGGGTGGACACAAGCAATTTAGTTTTTTAGTGGAACTTTACTGATGATTATAAAGCTAATATAAATATTTTAATGTTAATGAGTAATTTAATTTAGTAATTGTCTTGAAACTTTTCAGAAAACAAAAACAATACCATGTTTGTACTAATTTAATTTACCGTGCATCATAGTTTATGTGGTAAAGGGACAGATCAGCCTTTATAACCTTAAATATCTATTAAGTGTTGAATCCTGATCACTAAACATCTAAAATTCCATTGTGTTTAATGATATGTAATAAAAGTCTGATGTTCTTCATTAATGCGGCGTTTTATTTCACACAAAAAAATTGATAAGACTAGTATTAAACATACAATAAAACTGGTTGAGAGTTACAGCTGCATCAGGGCTTCACATGACCTCTTCAAATGATACCACCTTTAAACTTTAGCGGAAATGAATTATCTGTAAATTACCAATTTACATGTAATGTCATAGTATTTTAGCTATTTTGATGCTAGCTTAGTTTTAAGTTGTTATACTTATAATGGACTTACCTGGAAGGCTTGAAGAGCTGGATCCTGACTTAATCGAAGAAGAAGAGAGGGATGACCAATCATATGCCGCCTCCGTTCTCCTCATTGCCTCCTGGAAGTTGATGTACAACTGCTTCCCATACTAAGAAAAAGGAAAAGTTTTTAATAAAAAGGAGTATGGAGGGCATTCATAATACAACAGAGAAAATTGTAATCACATAAAATAGTTTTTTTAAATACCTTAGCAATGCGAATACTGTTAATCCATTGTTGAAGACTTCTGACGTCATCACAGCAAAGGTACTTGATATATTGAGACTTCTTCTGAATCTGAGGGTGCTAAAAACAAACAGCACAAATTATTTAGCATTATTACTGTGAAGAATACTCAGTCTACAATTCTAAGTGATCTAACTCTGGTCTACAATCTGAATCTTCTCACACAACATTAAGCAACTGATACTTGTTTTTTTTTTTTTTTATGATTCTAGTTAAAAATATCATTCTTGTCTTTTTGACGACGTACAAAGCATTTGTTTTTTTCCACTGTGGATTTCAGTAACTGTAACAATGGTATTATTGAGGCTACCCCCCCCTTGTACTTCAATCGAACTAAATTAAATTCTGCTAGAATCATCACTGGTTCAAAAAGACAACACAATATAACTCCACTCCTGGTCCTGCTGCATTAGAAACCTTTCATTTTTGGATTAATTTTCAGATTGACTTCTTGGTTTCACTATCATCTCTTTGGTTAAAGCTGCAGTGCTTCCATTTTTAGCTTCACTGGGTAAAAATTCAATAACTACTGTTTACCATAATGTTATTTAAGTGGTTTGATAGACTTCTGCATCTACTCTTGGTTTGTGTTTTAATGCTACAGAAATGGAGGTTTTGGATAATCACAGGCAGGTAGGAGGGTTAAATGTGTGATTGACAGCTGGAACTGCCAATCACTGATCAGATTCTGAAATAAGTTATTCTATTCTATTCTATTCTAATAGCCCCAATCATAATTAATTCTTATCTCAAGGCATTTCATAAATCCAATCAAGATGATTCTTTTGGACTATTCCACTCTTCAACATCTGTATTTGTATTTAATCTTTGTATTTGGAGAAAACTGTAGTGGGAAACTCTTCTAGCTTTAAAGTATCTCAGTTTCTTTGAAGTAACTGTAACATCCCCCTCTCACCACTAGATGGCAGTGCTTTGCCACAAATCAGACCATATTACTTTATCCCCCTCATCACGTCCATCTCTGTATGAATAGTACCTTTAGCACCATGCAGTAATCTGTCGGGGCCTTGTACTTGCTCTTGTAGTCCTGACCGTGATAGACGTTAACGTGGTCCAACTGAAGAAAACACACCAGGTCTCTGGATGCCTACACACACACACACACACACAAAATGAGGGTCAAATATTTCCGTCTGTTCAACACTAAAATGTAAAAACCTCTACCACAGTTTGCTTTTATTTATAGATGATCTATTATGACTTATTCTGTTCAATAGTTAATTCATTACCCAAATTAAAAACAGTAGTAACAAAGACAGGAGTTACTGAAGTGTCAGAAGGTGGACGCATTTGCGAGTGGAGACTGACAGTGGATCAGTCGCCTTTACCCAGATGCTTCACAAAGTCACTGGCATCAGTTCTGTGGATCAAACCTGTAAATCCCCACTTTTCTGACACGCTCACCTTGGCCTTTCCCTTAGGGACGTAGTAGATGCCAGAGGCCCTCAGCAGAAAGTAGCGTTTTTTCCACGACTTCTTCCCATCCTCTTTTAGCCACAACACTCCTTCCATCTCAGGGACGGACACAGAGCTGCCACCGAAGCACTCCTGGTATCGACAGAGAAAGAACACACGCTGCATGATACCAGATCGATTCCATTTCACATATACCAACACTGGATGTCATTTGCAAGTGATTTATTGGTGAAGATGCATTTGAGGTAGAAAACAAATCACCTCTAACAGAGCCTCTTTGTTCCTTTCTGCCATCTCACATGTCTCCTTCCGCCCCAACAAATAGTTCTGCAGGAGAGAAAGCAATACCATGGTTAAGCAACGTCATCTACCTGCGTCGCTGTAGTCGGTGTGTTTATACAGTGTGTTTTACGTCTTACCTGAGGGTTTTTGAACAGAGCGTACTTCTCGATGCGTTCAGTGAACATCAGGCGGTTCTGGCTGTCTCTGGTCCAGTTTAGAAGGTTCTCCACCAGGTTCTCATGATCCTCGAAGATCCTCTCTGCACAGTATCAATGAAAAACATGTCCAATTAATGGCTGATGATGTGCATATACAGTGTGCAAAATGTATATTTGCTTAAGGTTTTTTCATTGACTTTGTATTAGGCATAATTTATGTTATAGTGATAACTTCTAAACCATTTCTTTAACTTCACTACATCCAATTTTATGATTTTTTTTGGTACAAAATCCAAGTTTCAATCCAAATGACTTTTTTGATCCATCTAATCTGCTTCTCATTTATATAAGAAAGTATGTAGCTTTTTTTTATGCTCAAACATGATTTTATTTTAAGGACGACTCATGTGAATCTTGTATATAATTTAATATTTAGACTCTTCAATATTATGTTGAAGAAAATATTTACATAGCTGTGAAAGAAAAATTTGTAACTTTCTAATGCTGATGCTTGAATTACTTCCTCTGAAGGTGCGGTATTGTTTGGTGCCACTACAAATCAGTTGTTGCTGCAAAACAGTTGATGCAAAATTCATTTAACTCTTACTGAATGGTATAAAGTTGGTTCCCTCTCTATCTTAATAGGAATTTCCACTAAGTCTAAGCTTTCCGCTGCTTCTAAATTACTTCACTATGATATTTTGTTTTGTTCTACATAACTTCTTCTTTGTTTGTGAGTGGAACATTTTCTAAAATGAAGAGCACTATTACCGCAGGAACCTTCACTGCTCAATAACAACATAATAACCCCACTCTCTTCACTATTCTGTTATGGAAATATGGCTTATGGCAAAATGCTGGCCTCATTCCCCCCTTTGTCTCTCTTCTGTCTCACACCCGAGCTCGCTTGTAGTGGCTTTTAGAGTTGTTTAACCAATAAAATAGTGAAAACTATGTCAACTGTGACCTACATTGAATTTTGTCCTGAACTGTTTTGGCCTCTCATACATAACGTGCCCTTTTCCTCACGTGCAAAGCTCACCTTTATTTACTCATCTCATTTGCAAGAGATGCCAGAGTACAACACTTCTATTTACATACACGCATTTGTTGTGCAGGATAACAATCAAATGCACACGCAGAATTTACATTACTAGTTAAAACAGTTGTAAGGACTACTCTAGTCTTACTATTACCATCTATTTGCATGTTCACACAGACAGAGACACAGATTTTGAGGCCAAACCCCAGGAGCTGCATGGATGATATGTGCTGCAATGATTAAATTCACAGTAGGTGACTTGTGACGCCTGAGGTTTCTTAAATAAAACGATTATAAAACGTGTAGTGGGGACGCATCGGAGGAGTTCTATTCACCAACATTGCAAAGGGAAATCTATATAATATGAGGCAGACACCGTTTTTGTTTTAAGTTTTCATTTGGACATTTCTTTCTAATGAAATACTTGGTAAAAATGGCCAATACACTGAATAAAAGTTTATTATTTTTGTTAATTTGAGCTTTGTTGGAAACATTTGACACAATACAGGTCACCTTTCAATTATCTATTTGTTGCATTTAAGAGCCTTACACAGTTATACTATTCATTTACATACATTTTTACTAATTCATAACATACTAATTGTAGTGCTGTAGTGTTGTAAAGCAGTCAGAGGTTACAGTGTGACAGTCTGTTTAGCCAAAGGGCGCTCAGTGGGATGCTGGTGGTGCTGGTGTGTTGTATGGATGAGCATGTAGGGGTGCCGTCAAAGGTTTTGTCCCCTCAAGGCAACAGATACCAGCAATTTCCTTTAATTAACACCAGAGTCGATATAAATCTTCCTAAAGCCGAGTGCTGACCTCCAGCCTGGGTTTTAGAAGTGCACGCGGGGTAGATTTGGATAGATGAGGAAGGGTTTCGATTTGGCTAAACGTGGCAGCTCGAGCCTCACTTGACATTCTCTCCCTTCTCGTTCTCAGTCTTGCCGACTGGCTGTTCAGCAGGAGCCCTGAAGATGTAGGTTAGATCACACGCATCATTGCACCGGACCTACATAAAGACCGCGTGTCCGTGTGTGTGTTTGTCAAAGAGCGTTAAACGGAGCTGAAGCTTGTAGTACAGTGTGCGCTGGCGAATGCATCTCACTCCTCAGGGCAGAGTTCTGTGTGTGTGTTTGTGTGTGTTTTGTGTCTTTGCACATATTTGTACCTGAATTTGTATAACTCTTTTCCTCGACACAAAAACACCTGGAAATCTGAAGTTTAGAACCAATTCCCTAAATCTCCTCTCAACAAACTTTAGCCTCTTAATTTTACACATAAAGCATTAACAAATGAATTAGTCTTACATTTATTCAGTATTCAAGCGCTGGATAATCCAATTACACCTCCTCACAGATATTTAGCAATTCAATTGCTGCTGTCTGTTTATTTATTAATATACCCCTACACACTGTAGGCACGCAGTATCAGCTCTATATGAGCTAGTCTGTGTGATTTAACCCGTTTATATCCATAATGTATTGATTGAAACTAGTTTGAGCTGGTTGGTTACTATAATCTGCCATCTATGAGGTGACCCATGCAGAAATCATGTTTACAGATGAGGCAATGTATTAAATATTTAGTCACATAACATTTACCGACATATTCACGTCATGTAATTTTATTCCAATGAAATACCTGCAAGTAATCTTAAAGATAATAGAGGTGATATGCTGTCAGTGACATGCGAACAAATAATAACAATGAATGAAATGTACTGTGAATAGTTGGAAACATTTGATATAAGTATAAAACATGTAGCATACTACATATTGGTAATTCATTAAATCAAATGACACCACTCAAAAGGCTTTAACATCTTTAGCTTTGCAAGTAAAGCATTAACAAATTAATTAATGTTGCATTTATTCAGTATTCCATCACTCGCTAATCCAATTACACCCCCGCACAGATATTATTCAGCATCTCAATCACTGCTGTCTGTTCATTTATTAATTAATCCCTACTCGCTGTGGGCATGTTGTATGTGAGCTGGTTTGTAGAATTTAACCTGTTTTATAGCAATAATGGATTGAACCTTTCATTGAAATGCATGTGAGCTGGTTGATTACTAAGATCTGCTGCCCAGTGGTGTCTGTGGGAAAAGCAGGATGAGTGTATGCGTACTTACCCATCTGTAACTCATTGATGGTCTCCACCAGTGACCAGTCTGGACTATATCCACAGTGAGACTTCTCCAACAGACTGTCCAGAACCTGAGGAGCAGGACACACTGTCAGAGGAGTTGGCTAATAATAATAACAACAACCTTCTTTATATCTGTTCTGGTAAAGGTTTCCCATTAAAGGGGTTTTTGAGGGAGTTTCAAAACAACAGGTCGAAACAAAGGGTCATACACTATATTCTACAGATCGATGACTGGAGTGTTGAGCTAAAATAAATTTGTCCTGACGCAACATTACACTAAAAGTACTATACAACCATCAGTAACAGCTACTAATGTTTCTAACCCCGGTACTTCATACACTACAGTAGGGTTTTCCTTAGAGTGTTTTGGGGGCTTAAATGCACTTTTGTTGTTTGTTGAAGAGTTAAGACTCACAAGTGGGAAATTTTTTACATTTTCCCTTTAAAAAACTGTATTTCCACATAATTTTGGACCATTAATATCATCTAATATCTTTATAAAATTTAAGAAAAGCTATAGCAAAAGAAAAACAGATCCATACAGCTTAAAAATGCAAAAAAAGTCTATCAAATCTTAAATAAAATAAAAAATAAAAAAAATAAAATAATAATAATAATAATAATAATGTATTACCGGTAGTCCGTCCACAAAAACATACATTAATTTCTACAAATTTAAAAATATAATAGACTTATATTAAGAATGGTGTAGTGCCTCCTTAACTGCTTCTGTTCTGCGTCTTGATACTGTTTCAGCTCTATAATTAAGCCATATTTGTGTCATGCGAGTCATACCTGTCTGACCGTCTGTCTCTCATCCACCATCATGGTTTTGGAGCTCTCATCTGACAAATGAACACGAATCACCAGCTATAAAAGTGAAGGAGAAAACAAGAAGGAAATGTTCCTTATGGTTATTATGGTATTCATTATTACTGACAATAAAAACACAGACATTAATATCTATAACATTATTATGTTTTCATAAAGCAGGCCACTTCTGTAGTTAATAAGACAAATGCACTTAAAAGGATCCAACATTCAGCTTATAGAAGGTTTCATTGTGAAATATTGAAAACAGTATTACACAGAAACAGATTGTTTATAACTGTGGATGATGATGTGATGAAATTGAAGCAATAAGAAAGCAAGATGGCTAGATATGTCACTGTGTAAAGCAAAGAAAACGAAGACTGACACACATGGCAGTCCATATTTTAGATGTTTCAGTAATTATCTGATTTAATGCATGGATTGTTTTCTTTAATGTAAGCAACGAATAAACCAACATTGTGTTTTTAGCATTTACAAGATGGCATAAACAGTCAATAAAGGGTTATTACACATATGATAATGCAGTTGTAATATAGGAGTATCTTAAATATTTATGTGTAGTACATTTCTGAGATTATAACCCATTCATTTTTAACATTACTATATTTTTATTCATTATTCATACACTGCTGGAGGAGTTATATTTATACGGTACATATATAGTCGCACATTAATTATTGTGTTTTTCAATGTGTGTGTGTGGGTCATCAATGCTGGACTTTTTTATACACTGAACCATGCATGCGTATATGATTTAAGCATTTTTTATTTATTTTCATGCGATGCAATATAATAAGGTTTAAACAGTTGGTGCAAACATTTAGGGTGGGGGGTTCAAGGAGACTATCACATGACAACTATGAAGCTTCCTTCTATGCTTATACCGTCACATGATGAAACCCTAGCTGTAACAGGCATATCTAGACATAAGCAGATAGTGACCAGGAGCATCTATGGATATAAAATGTTTAAAACTTTTGAACCGCTAATCTGATCTATACATAACACAATAATTCAGGTAAAACGCAGTTCCTCAGCATTTCACCAGCCTCAGATATGACACATTGGATGTTCAGGTGCTCCATAGTAAACATGGATACATGATTATGTTCTGCAACATTCACTCACCATTAAACCCAATGTATTTTGACAAATGACAGTGGTTTTAGATGCTTGTTTTAATATTCATTTAAGGATAAATTTTGTGAAACAGTTCCTTTGCTTCAGTTTTCTCCGCTTTGACACAATAACCTTTGAGCTATGATGTGCATCTTCATGATCAGTAAACGAAATATGGGTAAATACAGAATTTTCACTTAACCCTTGGTTGGTCACGTGGCCTATTCAAACATGAATGGTCACGTGGGGTGTATGCACACCCCAATGCTA
>JAPQRQ010000015.1:19720767-19753538 GCA_037367365.1 Apogon talboti
GTATGTTATATACCTAATAAATCAAGAAAATACCTGGAAAGACAGAAAGAAAAAATTATTAATTTGGAAATTATGAGTAATTTAAAAAAGTATGTTAGGTGACTAACGTAGGGTTAAAAAAGATAAAAATTATGATGATAATATAGTGATAAATCAATCAAGTGAACAGAAAAATAGTTCTAGGTCTTTGAGGGTTAAAGTTAAGTTCTGGTAACCCTTTAACATTATTGGTACAAAAACTTCAAATCAAAGGATTGTATTTATTATTTATATTTTGAATGAGCAGATTTGTCTCTTTGGGATTCATTTTAGCTCAAAGGGAATTAAATTTTGTTTCTCTGGGAGTATTTAACCATTAAAATGCTTTTTTCTGTCATTGTAGGACGTTTTCATTCCCTATTTACATGAAACTGCTGTCCGCCTGGTGGAGTCTGGGGAATCCAGGGTCACTTTCCCCAGGCTCTGTGCTGATCAACCTTCAGATGATAAGACATTATCAGACACACAGGTAGCTGTAGGTCTGTGTGTGTGTGTGTGTAATAGGTTGGTAATCCAGCCTCTCTCTCTCTCTGTGTCTCTGTGGGATTGCGACTTAACTTGCGATGGTCATTATGTTGAGTGCTGCTGTGTGTGTGTGTGTGTGTGTGTGTCTGTGTGTGTTGACCCCAGCTGTTATTGACCAGAGCGAGTAACACTGACCTGACCCAGAAAACAGAGTCTGCTGGACACGTGCCAGACTCGCACACGCTTACATGCACACGCAGACACAAATACACAAATCTCCATCTCGTGTATGTGTGTGTGTATGTGTGTGATCTAGACTCACCTTCTTCACCTGGGCCTCCTTGATTTTCTCCAAGGCGACTCGGATATTTTCTGCCTTCAGCTTGGCAGCCTGCTCCTCCTGCACATACACAGGGATGGCAACACAAATTGTACACGGCAATCCAAAACAGTCACACTCAATCATTCTCAATATGCTTTAACTTCACACACACTTTTCCTTCTTACCTGATTCCTCCAGCAGGAATTCATTATTTTATTTTCAGCTGATTACTCTGTTTAAGCCAATGTTTCTGTGTCTGCTTATCACCTACAAAACTACAAAACCTAGCTATAAAAATAGAGCATCCAAGTGTTAACCTGCAGATTTTAGACCAAGTATGAGTGCGTTCCCAGTCCTGTCTGCTAACTGTGCACTGTTTGTCTTAGCATGTTACTCCTGCTCCACAGTAAAGCCAGCGCATAGGGAATAACTGCAGTCATTTCCCCAAAAAAAAACAAGTCCTGGTTTAGTTCCAGTAATATAGAGAGGTGCTGCAGGATGATCTCAATCTGCAGGGAAAAATTGGAAGTGTCTGCCTGGCAGCACAAAACCTGTTTCTCCTTCGCCTCCTCTTCATAATCATCATCATCATCTCAGTATTATTGCAACGCCGCAGGGAAATGAGATTGGATTAATGCTTGAACGCTACACGTTGGCAGATAGTTATTGTCTCCCCGAAGGAGGATTATCCAAAATTCCCAAACACACACAGACTAAAGCCAGTGTTTCAACGCCAGCGCGCCCGACGAACCAGAGGTACGGACGGAAACGCAGCACAACGAGAAGTCCAACGTGTTCCTGTCACAGCGACAACTCGGAGGTGAGATGTTGTAATAATCTGCGGCCGTCTGCTTTCACTTTAGTCCTGCACACGCAACACGCGCCGGGTTTGACGACCTTCAACAAAAATGATCCAGACAAGATAATCAGCTGTGAGGAAACGAGGCAGTGGAGCAAGCAGCCTCGATTCCAGCTGAGCAGAAAACACAAGACCTGGAAGCAAAAAATAAGAGTAGACAATGTTTACAATGTAAACGGAGCAGGATAGATGGATAAAAATGCACAAATTGTGACCGGATGACTATCTGACGGGCTGTTTAGAATCTATCTTAATGAGCTGCATTTGCATAATCATTAATTGTCTAAATTCTAGGCAGCCTGACAGCAGAATCCTGACTGGTTAGTGAAGCAGCAGACCCTTTAACTACCTCAGTAACTCACTGCATGACTGACTCATCCCCTGACTAACCAGAAAATGTAAGTGAAAGATGCTACCTTGTCCTGTCACATCCTCCCTGGTTCAGATAGACGGAGGGAATGAAGGGAAGTGAGGGAAGAGGAGATGCGAGAGTGGATTGGGGGAGGGGCGTTGATACTCTGCCAACTTACATGCAGAGGCACTGATCTCTTTATCTCAAGCGCTCATGCCTCCTCTTAACAGCGTCTTTACTCCTCCCACTCCATCCGACACACTCCTCTGGTTTCCCTACGTCTTTTAACTGATTTGCGTTAGATTTTAAGGTCATTCCTCTGTCCTCATCTCACTCTCAGTAACTTGCTTTGGCTGTCTTTGTCTCTCCATCTCTATTAACCCTTTATCGGGCAAGTGACTACTTTTGGTAATTTGCACAAGCATTAATATGGGGCCAATCCCGTGCCTCACTGCAGTCAAGAAGCATGTTGGTTTTTATAACAATATACAGTGATTCAGAGAGTTTTTATAGACATTTTGAAGCTGTAAATAGTGAATATGAGTGATTTTTGTCAGTTTATGACCTTGTAACAGTTGTTTTATTGCATGTGTTTACTTTTTAGTAAGTGCTGCCTGGATGTTTTACGGTACGAGGAGGGAGACTGTTGTCACGGCAACTGACGAGGAGGTAGATGACAATGTTCAACACACTAAAATTGAAATTTTGAATTTCAGAGTATTTCAATGAGTACCCTATAAAGGGTTAATCTGCCTTCAGTTCAGAGGACCTTCCCAGTCACTTCACATCAAGTATCTGAATGTCTATATATGCCCTAACAGAGGCGCTCCACTTTAGCTTGTCAGTGAACACATGAACACAACAGAGGCCCCATATTGTGAACCAGCGAAAGGGCAGAAAGAGAAGATTAGCAGCCAATCTCCTTATACGCAGCCCCCCCCCCCCAAAAAAAAAGCACACACACACACACACACACACACACACACACATACACTACAAACAGATTCTCAAGCAGCTGCAGCACACAAGTCTGCAGCTGATGAACACGTCCCTAATAACATACATATGTTTTGTCAGACCCGAATTAACAGATGAGAGCATGAAAGCTTAGTCTCCAAGAAGTATACAGGTACAATGGGAAAAAAAGAAAAACATGATGTTGTGGGTTTGTACACATGGTATAATAAAGGAGGACTTGTACATAGAGGACAGAAAAAACCAAGAGTTTATATTAAGACGTCAGTGAGAGTAGATTTTTACAGGCTCATGTGACAATAGTTTGTGAGAGGAAAAAAACAATAGTCAAGTAACTGTTGGATGGCAGCCCCTGAAATAAACTCACACTGTATTAAATGAACTGGCTTTGACTTTATTAGAAACTGGACAACTGAACTGAATGTGGAAGTCAAAATGGTAAATACCTAAATGAACAAATCTGGATTACTGACTACTGTATAGAGTTAACTGAGATATTATTATTATTATTATTATTATTATTATTATTATTATTATTATTATTAGAAGCCTAACATTAGCTATCAGCGACTACTGGACAAAAGTTCTGTTGACACTGTAAAAGCACAGTGCTGATTAAAAGGCTGCAAAATGAATCTACATCTGTCAAAATATTCCTTGTCTTTATAATAAGGGGCTGTAAAACAAGTGAAAATGCGAAAAACTGACTAGAGGACAAATGTTTCAGTCTGTATTGGGGTTCCCTCAATGCTGGAAGGAAGCACAGTAATCCACCTGTGTTTCTGAAACAAAAAAAACAACATCCCAACCATACAAATATTCACTATTCTAAGTATAAAAATAACCGTTTATGATTACACAGTATATGCAACTCACTACTAATTGTAAAAAGCTGAATATATATAATGATAAACTGAAAGTTATGATGTAAAATCGTCATCAGAGTATCTGCAGAACTGATGAAGCAGTAAAAATAATTGAGTGGGTTATTACATAAGATGATATTCAATATATCATAGCAAAGTTGAAAAAGTCTTGACACTACATTTAGCATTAGCAGCTAAGCGCCTTTAATGGACAGACTTTAAACTTACGCAAGCCTTACTTGGGCTAACAAAGCTAAAAAATGGGTAGAAGTGAACATGACAAAAGGAGACAGGATTAACTATGGCAAAAATATATTATATAACAAGTCATCTGTTGGTGCTTTTTAACTCTGAGTTACAGGAATAACTGTGGATTAAGAGACTAGTGGGTTTATGTGTTAGACTGCTACACTATGAATCAAGGTGACTATTATGTATCTTGTTAGTTTTCTGTCTTTCTATCTATTTCTATCTCCTGTTTATCTCATTTGCTGATTTTTCCTTATGCTACACATGACACAAGCTCTATTTCTTGCCTCCTACCACTGCCATCACTGTCATATCCAGCTTGGAGCATAAACATTTTCTCGGTCTCATAGATATTCAGTTGACCTACATTATGGAAGCACTAAAATTAGCGTTTGCCCAGGAAAGATCCTGCTGCTTTGAAGTAGGAAGGATCGTGTCCCTCCTGAGCTGCTGTAGACTCGAAACAGCAGTGGAATGATGGGACTTATATAGAGGCAGCAGAAGTGGGCCAGCAGCGCATATGTGTGAAAGAGATAGTGTGTGGGTGGATGGCAGTTACTGCTGAGGCAGTGTAACACTGACACAGAAAGACAATCCTATAGGCACTCTACGCACTCTACGCAAAAATCCTCGTACAGTGCATACATTCGCAAACGCACATGTTCTCCCACACACAGCTGTGCCGTGGAATGAGAGCAGATAATTACACCCTCAGCCTAATCACCGCTGCAGGAATTAGACTGGCCCCTTAGCTCGTAATCTGCCTGGAATCTTAGGGCCCATCGTGGTCCTGCCTGCTCTAATCTGGGCCCACAAATTAAAATAAAATCACGTTTTTCAGAAAGACAGCTCAAAGCACAAACTACATGCTGCGGATCGGTCGAGTCGGGCAGAAGACAGTAAGAGTATCAGCTTATAGGATGGTTATGTTGGCTTGATGCACAGCAGTGAAAGCAGGATTTTATGCGAGTGGCAGCTGCTTTGAGATAAATGGTTCTTTAAAGTACAACATTAATCTGACTACAGTCACTTAGTTTAGATTCACTGGGGTCAGACTGATGTCTGGAGCCAGTATTGTGGTGTTACTAAAAACCCAATACTACACAGTGAGTGTATATTCAGGTTTCAGCAATTAAATTTAATACTTTAAAAGACCTTTCTTTGAACCTCATGAATACTACTTATAAAGACCCTGTGAAGAACAGTTTTATGACCTACAGTACTTCACATTCTTTCACACTGGAACTAGATTTTGGTGATACCTCAGTGTGAACACAGACCAGTACTGATGTATGGACTCTAATATCCAAAGTGTGTAACAAGACTTAAATTCTGTTTAGTGGATTTTAGACTTTTAAGTACTGTTATTTGATACAGAGGGGATGTCTACTCTGAACACCAGGCGTAAAAAAACAAATCCTGGCAGAACCTGCTTGTTGCAAAAGTGAGCATGATCTCTGAAAAACAGGACAGAAATAAACAGTCACCAAGTAAAATGAAAAGTGTGCTTTACATTTACTATATATATGTGTGTGTGTGTGTGTGTGTGTGCGCAAGCGGCCATTACAGACAGTTTAGACCTTTAACATGAGTGGGACCTTTAGCCCACTGCCAGCCACCACCGCTGTGAGTGTATTTGTGTGCGTCTGTGAATATGAGCTACCACATAGGAATCACCCCCTCTTTGCTCCAAAGAAGATTAACCGCCACAATCTGGCACGTTCCTCTTAACATCCAATCAAACTGCCTCATCTGCTCTATCACCCAATCAAACCATAACATTGGAGATCCAATCAGGAAAGGCCTACTTACTTAATCTCAATGGAATGCACACATACACATGCATACACATAAATAAAACTTTGGTCTTAGGCATTAAGGAGCCTACAGCTTTAGCTTCAGAGTCTTTACATGATGAAAAGTGACAGGAGTCATGTTCCACACAAAGACGATGTCCGATAATTACAGTCAGGAGTGGAAGGGCACATTTTGATAGAACATCATCAGAACTGTGACCGTCAGTTGTGCTATAGTGTATCATCAGTTCTATCATTATAAATAAATCATTTACACAGTCAGAGCTCGGGACAATTTGACTTCCACCAGCAGGCTCCTCTGAACAACAACAACAATTAAATCAGTGGCTAGTCCCATTATCTGCATTGATCATGTTAACCCACACTGATCCTATCTTCTAAGCTGCATTACTGCAACTGGCTGAGCTCCAAACACTCATTATGGCTGCAAAACAAACCAGCGCTGCTTAACATATTCCCTCAGTTCCAGAGGTTTATCTGAAGATCACACCCCGGAATATTGGGGTGTCAATACTTGTATCTACAGTTCACTCTTTCACGTACCGGGATTTATTTTACAAAGACAGTAATGGAGTAGAAACACACTGTGACTTGCTCAAAGGATTAAAAGTAAAGTCTTGTAAAACAATGAGGAAAAACACATCGTAGTTAAATGTTTCCGAATGCTATGTTGGGTTTAATAAAGAAGTTGCATGTTGGATATGGAAATGTATTTGTCAAATAAAGATTTAATTTAATTTTTTTGTTTTAACTTTCTAGGACAAATATTATTTCACACAGTTTTACAGCAGCATCTCTGCATTCCTTTTTTCATGGAGTATCCCAAATAAGCAGACACAGAAACATTGAGGTCAAACTTGCTCTAAAACATGACTCATTTATAAACTAACATGTCATTTTTACTATTATTGCACACGTTTTGACACAAAAGCATCACTGCAGCATGATCACACAGGATGTGTTTCAGAAAGCTGTCGCAATCATGTGCGTGTGAGACTTGTAATTTGTGTTGCTTACATTTGAATTCTCTATTTGTCAATTAAAGTAAGCACCTGTGGTCCAAATATACAATAATATAAATACATAGAAATATATGCAGCCAAATATACAGTACTGTGCAAAAGTCTTGGGCCACATTTGGGTTTGTTGTTTTTACACGGTTGAAATGAACATATATATTTATTTCTCATTCTCCTCTCTTCAGATACAACAAGAAAATACAGAAAATATGTGCAAAGCCGTAAAAGACACAAAAAACTGACCTAAATGGGCTCTAAAGGTTAAAGTGAGTATTTAGTGTGACCCCTGACCCCAGGACAAGAAGCAGTACAAACTGTTAGAAACATCTGACATGTGTTGAATGAAACCTGGTATAAAATATCAGAAAATTAATGCAATAAATCTCATATTGTCTGAACAAAAGAGCTAAAGACATGTTAAGTCCAAAAGGAGGTCACAGTAAATACTACCACTTTGGTTTATTATAGCTCTTTTTCCCTGAAACCTTTGTTTTGAATACTGTACATACTTCACATATATCAGATTATATTATTGTACAGAAAATGAGAAACGCACGTGTGTGGTCATTATGTCTTTATAACAAACCTAATGTTGACCCCTGACTTTTGCACAGTAGGGTATTTGTATATGATAGATGAAGTGGATGAGGTACAGTGATTTCTCTCAACAATCAGGAACATTGTGTGTGCTCGACACTCCTGTGTGATCACACCTTTTCAGGACTCTTCGGTGCACGTTCACAGCACAGCAGTAGAATCCACATTTTTTCACACAGCCCACATGCACCCACTTACAGCTTGCTTACACTCACGTAATGTCTCATTAGTGAATGAAGCAGAGCTAAATGTTACACAGAGAAACCACGCTGTCTCTGCATTGTACCTGCACATTTGACGACTATCAACCTTTTCACTTTCACTTTTAATCGATCTCACCAGCAAACACATAAGATGCAGAGGGAGGATGGGACCTGGTTATCATGCAGCGACTTAAACCTCTGAACAACAAATGTTTTCTTCACTTAGACGCATAAGTAAAGAGTGAGTATTCACAAAGCTTTACAGAATAAAGGCTTGAACATGAAGCACATCTTTTAAGACTTGTAATGTAGATTTGGAGTGGAATTATAGGTGAATAATTCTGTTAATATTAATCTGTAAAGACCCAAACCTCCACCAGCGACCAAAAGCAACTACTGATCTAAACTATCTATTACCTGTTGATCCACTAATCTTATCAATATGTGTCAATAATTGGTGTAAAATACAGTTTGTCATCTTTTCATGGTCATCAGATATGACCCATTTGGACGTTCAGAGGCTCCGTAGTGAACGTAGAAACACCGTCATCTTCTACAACATTGAGTCACCACTAAAACCCATGGAGTTGGATCAATGACAGTGGATGGAGACACTTGGTTTATGTTCAGTTAATGATAGATTTGATTGGAAAGGTCTCTTTTTCTTCAGTTTTCTCTGTTTTGATATAATAGCCTTTGAATTTACTGAGTTTTCATGAACATCTAAATAGAATATAGGAAATTAAATATAGGAAAATAATTGATTTACAGTAAAAAATGCAAAATATAGAGGATAATATTATAATACATGGTAATAAAACACTTAAGGAGGGTTAAATAAAGAGAAAAAATTTATTTGGGAACTGACATAAAAGTAGCACTGGGTCTTTATGGGTTAAATAATCATCAGTGAAGTAATTTAAACAAGTAAAATAAACCCGCAGTACTCAACATTCAATCATTTGTGTTCTGTTTTGACCCAAACATTGCATGAAGGGGTCATCATGAACTAATAAAACTACTGATAAAATGAATAAACACTGTCATTAAGGACTAATAAACTTAGATTAAAACAGCAAATAACCATGAGCACCACAGAGGGTTTTTTTTTTTACAAATCTAATAGAAATAGCTTCAAATACTGGTCTGAGGTTTGCAAACTCAATTCTGTCATTTATTGTAGAATTAACAGAATAAAACTCTACAAGATGTCATCCACTGTAGCTGAACAACAGATGATTTAACATTAAGAAGAGCAGTTTGCAAATTGGTGACACCATGCGCTGAAAAAAAAAAGAGGGATTTGAACAGTTGCAGCGTCATGTAGAAATTAAAGTGCTCTTAAAGTGCAGCCTAAAACCTCATTTAGTGATAGGATAGATGTGACGATTGTGTCTCCCCTTGTTTGGATTTCTTCACTCAACGCTTACCATCTCAATCATGATTTACTCACGCCTGAAAAACAATTTGCTGTCCCATTTTATTTCAGTGTGTTCAGTCATTTCAAACAGATTGGAAAATAAATCTAAAGGTTTCAGTGCATTTGTGCCTTGTGGGCATTTTCACATCATAAGAAAAAAAAACCACACATTGGTTATTTTAATCATGCTACAGTGCTTCACAGTTAAAAACAAAAACTTAATAAGATTTTAAGTGGGCTCAGGTGGGAGTGGGATTCCATAAGTTTTCTTCCTCCCACTCCTTTTCGAGCAATACATATTGAATTAGTTTGTTATTACTAGTGTACATGGCAATTGCTATATTGTCTTGATCACCTTTATTTATTAATTTATTTTCTTGGCTATTACTTCCTTGTACACGCAAAAGTTTAGTTTTTCTTCTGCCCGAAACAAATAAATAAAATAAAATAAAATAAATAAATAGTAACTTAAATAGTGATATTTCCAGTCCAAACCTGAAGAAGTGCTTCTGTGTGCCTCAGTAAAGCTTTGAGAATATACAGGACTGGTCTGCAGCCGAGCAACGCAACACAACACAACCCAACACAACACAACACAACACAACCCAACCCAACACAACACAACACAACCCAACACAACACAACACAACACAACCCAACACAACACAACACAACCCAACACAACACAACACAACACAGCACTGCATATTACGAAACACACACAAACTGACCCTCTTCTATTCTATAGAGTCAGACAGAGGGCGAAACGGGGACGAGTGAGCATGCGTGAGGTGAGACGGCATGCATGTTTAATCATTCGTATACTGTACAGAAATACGGAGAGTGAGCGGAGATGCCGACATGCGAGAGGAGAGGGTGAGTGTAAAAAAAAAAAAAAAAAAGAAGAGTGATTGGGGTGTCACCTTGGTCAGGAGGTGGGAAGGTTTTCCTGCTATGTTTTTCAGAATCAGAGAGGTTTCCCTGTCCAGATAGGAGTGCTTTGAAAGGGGAGAGAGAGAAAGAGAAAGTCCCAGTGAATTAATCTGCTGCTTGACTGATTGGACGTGGCAGTTTAAGCAGGAAGAGTGATGGTGAAGCTGAAGTAAGGCGCCAAAAAAAAAAAAAAACAACAAAAAACCCCCCAAAAAACCCAACAATATAAGACTGATACCTGTGGACGAAAAAGGAAACATTATGACACATAAATAAACCAACCATTGCACTGTACACCAAGCTCTCACTCAATGTTGGTGATATGTAGGAAGTAAAAAGAAATAAGGCAAGGAAACATGTCCATAGGCGTCCTAGGTAGACCTGCCCTTTAACGTCTGTGGACTGGAGGTCTGTTAACATCCCTCTGAGAAATAGAGGTTAAATAATTCAGCCAAAAACTAGTGTACAGTCTGCAGTCACTGCTGCTTCAGGGTTTACTGTCTGAGTGGAGGATAAAACACACATACAATGTAAACTCCAGGGTGGCGGAATATCACACAGAATTGTATAAATGATTTATTTACTCAACTATTTACTCAATAAATAACATTTACTCATGATGTAAATTCCACAAACACAGATATGTCACATCTGTGGCAGAAAGAGTTTTATAAAATCCCATATTAGAGCATATTCCTGTTTAATTTGTAGCAAAAGAAGCACTTTTTGTAAAGTAGGAGAGGCGAAATAGTGAGATTTCATTCCATATTAATCTCCATAAATGTAACACGTAATCATTCTTAAGTTGAAATCCTGAGGACAAAGAAAAATCCAAGTAAATATGTACTTTATTTCCAGCACTGTCTGTTTATAATCTTTGAGTACGTGTGTTTCAATCACTAGAAACCGTTTTATAGAAAGCATTAGTCGTCCCTTGATAACTACAGATTAAAAATAATATTTAGGCCAAACACATGAACACACATGATTACAGTGAATGTAGCTTTTCCCTTTGGCGAGAATCTGACCAACCACATTCATCTGTGTGTGTGTGTGTGTGTTTGTTGTGTACATGATCCCCCCAAGGCCTCAGTAATCATCAAGACAGAGCTGCTATATGCTGCATAAATGGATCTTTGTAGTGCTGTGGTGAGGATAGTGGTGAGTATTAGTTCTAAGTCTAACTAATGCACTGCACTACATTCATATTCTACTGTATCCGTTTTGCCTTTATGCTATGTTATATGTACAGTATGTTGTTCTGGCTGTGTCCTAATGTGCTTTTTGCTGCTATGAAAAAGGGCAATGTTTTATTTATAATCAGCCCGGAAGTCACGTTAACTCATGATACTGTCATGGTGTTTTACCTCAAGTGTAAACATACGCAGGCATCCATTAGACCAGAAAACCTGGCCTATATTTTGTAATCGATCAATTTTTACTCCTTCCTTTCCTATGAAGATTTTGTTTTTGCCAAGTTCCCAACACTGTTGTATACAACCAATAAATCAGTATATCATAGCCTCTGGTAAGAACAGAGATGCTGTATGTCCAGGTATTTCCAGTCCAATCTTTTTAAAGTCCTAAAAATAACCGTGGTGGTCAGGTTTTTATTTTGTTCATTCACATTAGCAATATTTTGTGTAAATGTAAGCTCTGTTACATCATCGTTTAGTCTTTAATTCTCCAGGGAAGGCAGACTAAGTCTCATAAGCCGACAGTTTAATGGTAATTTACTTTTTCTACCATGTTATAATAGATACTCGGAGGAAGCATATAAAAGAGAAAAGGACCAATGAAGTCCAAAGAGCTGGACTTCGCTCTGGGCAAAAACACCACAGACACCATTCCTTTTCTCTTTCTATTTTCCTTGGCCTTCGTTTTATTAGTATTTGTCCTCTACAGACCTCTTTACATTCGTCTGAACCACGCTTCTACTCCCTCTACTTCCCTTTCCTCTTGCTCTTTATCGTCTACAGTCGTTTGCTGACTCACTCTGTCCTCTTATCTCATTATTCTAATTTATTCATTCACTCACTCTTCGCTCTTCTTAAATCTTTCCTCCAATGCTTCACTCACTCTCTCTCCATTGTTGGTTTCTCCTTGTCAGATTTGCTGAATATACTGGATGAACTGAAGTCATAACCGAGTAGTCCTATTGCATCAACAGGATAACTCTATCACTGAGGTCCGTTATTTAAGGTAGACACTATCACTGTATCACTGGACAGGCTGGTCTCCAAGTTTTATTTAGGCAAAGAATGGAGAAAAACACTCCAGATGATTATAAAAGACCCTTAAAAGTCTCTTTTGTTTGGTTTTAACCCATTGGCTGTTCACCTACACACTGCTACACGCCAGCTGCCAAATCTGACTTTGTGTGTGACTCATGGAAGGTCATGGCCACGATGTTTTTTCATTGTATTCACGTACAACAAAACGTGATGGCTGGATCTTAAAAAAAGCAGGGACATAGCCTGAAGCGGTAGAAACTGTCAGTTCTATACAGCCAGGAATGGCAGAAAAAGGCATAGCTGTACAAACAACTCCAGAAGCTGAACCTAAAACTGTGTATAAACCAGTCTGCAGCTGTGGTTCAGATCGGACTGGACAACACAACTTATTAATTCCTTTCTCTGCAGATCTTTCTGGCTTAAAAGCTCAACGTGAAACCTGTTTACTTCTTGTAATATATTAACGGTGACTGAGTTTCTGTGTAATTGTATACGGCAAATAGTTTTAGTAAAGAAAGAGTATTCTTCTGTAATGTTTTGTCTAGAAAACAAGGTCTAACGCTTAACAAGTGTTTTGCTTAGAGAAAACATTTGCTTTTAGTGCTGACACAAGTTGTCCTTGTATCATAGTGATGCAGCATTATAAATAAATGAATGAATGAATGTCTGTGTTGTCATTGTATATGTACAACGAAATTGATAATGCTGCCCTTCATGTGCATGGAGAGAAAATAGCATAAATATAATAATACTATTAAACCATCAGAAATAAATAACGGTTTAAATGGCATTTTAATAAGGGTCTGCAGTTACCATCAGAGGTCAATCAGCGTCCAGTGTGATGGATTTTTATGTTTCAATATGCTGCTTTGAAGATGTGAAGCCTGTAGCCAAAGCAGTTCATACATTCCCATTCATACGCGCATGTATTATTTTCTCCACGTTTTTTAAATTCAATTAACAGCTGAAGCGTATAATCTCCTCATACTGTAATCTGCTTGGAAAAATGAGCATAATCCCAGTCGGTGGACAGGTGTTGGTAGCAGTGACGTGGATTGAATCAAAACTCCACCGGCGCTGCGGTTTCAAGCCTGAACAATCAAATAAGCACTGACGGAAAAATGTCAGGTGAAAAGTATGACATTTGCTGCGTGTACAGCCTTTTAACCTCATTCAGTATACGTTTGTTGTTTAATTATGCGCTCATTCTGTTGTTGGGGACCTACCTCTGTACTGCTCTGAGTCGCCCCTTCCATCGGAGGAGGAACCACAGAGAGCTGACTGTCCGACTCGTTGGAGCGAAGAACACTGTCCAGGGAGTCCATGGAGGAGGCGGAGTTCACAGAGACGCCGGACGCCGAGGTGACGGAGGAACGCGAGGAGTGGACGACGGAACGCACCTGGAGGAGCACAATGGGAACGGAAGGCGTCGTTTTGAGGAAACCAAAGGGTTTGTCAGCCACACTTATTACAGACACGGACTGTATGAATGAGACGTTCTACTGGACTGGTCCAACAATAAACGCATTTAAAAAGGATTGAACTACAGAAACCTAAGGAGGTTACTAAGATCCTTCTTTACACTTAAAATCATATTTAGTTTTCAGTTCTTTTTTTTAATATATGTTTTCCTTGTATATCATGATGCTTTCACTAAAAAAAAAAAAGTTGTCCTAGGAGAGACTAATTTTAGCCAATTCCTATGTTTTAGTCAGATATACGCTTCAGTTTCTCACTCTTATGTCTGAATGAGGAGTGGATAGTATATGTGTCCAAATGCGTGAAAAGCTACCACAGACTATCCATTTTCTGTATTTATAGCTGCTGTGCTTCACCACCACTGGGCAAAAAAATCCATTTCTTTTCGGCATAATGGAACTCAAGTGGCCGTAACAGGAAACAGGACTTTTTTCCACCTTTCTGAGCTCTAGAAAATCTACCCTGTGATGCAGACTTTGGTAAATCATTGGAGTTTTCAGACATAATTACTGATTACTGTTAAGATTTTTACTATTCTAGCCTGTTTCTTGATATGGAAGCCTGGAAAAGTAGCTTAACTTTTATATTGGCTCAACATGTTCCCAGGGCATCTTTATATTTATCTTTTCATTTGGACATAGAGGAGAGAGTGGCAGAGGGATGTTTTTTTTCAGAAATTTTGGCTTCTCCAACTTTTTTTTGGGTGTTCTGTGATGACTAGTATCTTTCAGTTAGAAACCTTACACAAACTCAACTTGAAATTAATTAAAATTGCCACTATTGAAACAGTGTTGCTCAAAGTTATTCACTTCACAATCACCTGCTAGTGACAAAATGCTGATTTTACATCTGTGACTTTTGAGCCTCAATAAAGAAATATAAATATTTTACTAAACATAAAAGATTTCCATACTCAAATGCATACATTTTTAATTATTATTTGTTTTTTTTGTTGCACCGGTTTCCAGTTGTCTTTGTTCAGTAAAATCCATTTGATACCAATGCACATAATCATAGCCTTAGAAGCCTCACCTCATGTTCGCTGACTGTTCCGACTGATCCTGTACGCCGATGCTGGCGGCCGGAGGAACCGGGCCGACGCATCGTGGCTGATGTATAGGAGGAGGCGGAGCTTAGAGAGTGAGAGGAAGTCTGTCGTGCAGCTTCGTCCATACTGAGAGACGCCTGGAGGACCACGGAGAAGGAGGAAAAGGATGAGAAAATATGTCATTTAAAACAAACTGATGAGTTAAGCAGGCTTTCACATTATAATAGAAAGGGTTAAACCTTGGTTAGGCGTTGAAGATGGTGATATGTTTACAGAATTTTTTATTTGAATGAAAACTACTGTGAAACACTTGTTATAAATATGACTTTAATAATGAAAAAAAGCTTATTGATGGCAGAATAGTTCACTTCCTGTTACAGCATCATCTTTACCATTCACCTGAGAATTTTCTACTTAAAAGGCAAAAAATTAAAAAAAAAACATATCTCAAGGGTTGCCGCAACATGTTTTACACAGAAAAGATGTTTTGTTGAAGAAAAAAACATAAAAAAATCCCTCTTCTTTAACTTCCAGTATGGAGCTCTGCTGTCAGTTCTCCCTGACCTACTTACAGTGTTGGACAGTAGAGTCTAGTAATATTATTCAGCAGTGTGGTTCTGTTTTCTGAATCAAAGAGCTGTTCAGCTTTTAAACTTCTTTTACTGATCACATCACATATACTGCAAACTTCCATTAACTTCTGTTGTTAGTTGCCAATGAGTCATTTCTTCATGTGTTTCAGTAATAGGTGTTATAAGATTTTCATGTCTGCTTTATGCAAGATTTGTTTACAAAGCTGAAAACAGAAATAACATTTTTCCAAATTTATCCCAGTCTTAACAAATACTGGGATAAATAGTATTTATCCCATTTATCCCAGTATTTGTTAATACTGGGATAAATGGGTTAAATACGTATTGCAAATGCACAGATAGACTATTGTTATGGTTTTACTATACTAGTGTCATAACATGAACAGAAAAAAAAAACAACTCATGACTGTTAGTGATCTAAATATTGAGAGCAAAGTTTTGGAGTTAAAAACGTGGACAACTTGATGTTCATATTCTATTAACTTCCACACACCTTCTCAAGCTGAGCTGTGATATCATCCAGGCTGAAGTTAGAAGCCAGTGCCGGTCTCCCATGATGCCCTGGGGCAGATCTGATGGTGCCCGCTGGTGATGCCCTGGTGCTGCTGCTGTTACTACTAGCCCCACTGCTGCCCCCACCACCACTAACACTATTACTACTGCTGCCACCACTGCCGCCCCCTGCTGGCTGCTGTCTGCTGCTGCGCCCTGCAGGAGGCTTCTGACGGACCTGGGCACACAAAAACAGAATTTACTCTTACTGAGGAGTAGACGATGACGCTTCATTAACAGGGTTCTGTCGGAGAGAACAATAATAATCAATAAATAATAATCAATTATTTTGGAAATTTGTCTTGGAACTTTTCCCAGTTAGGAATCATGCAAAAATGTAAAGATTCTGCATTACTGTTCAGCAATTAATTCAAGAGGTTTGAAAGGGATAAAGAATCCTGCCAAACTTCTGTGGACTGTTTTTGTAGGTGAGGGGTTAAATATGTAATTTACTGTTATTGCTGATCACTGATCTAATGACTTTCATTGGCTCAACACAGGAACCTGAGAAAGTGGTGTCTCTTCTCCACAGTGAAGTGAAACGGTGTCAGGTCATCTATATATTTAGTCTTATATTTAGGCAGGTGTGTATTTTTAAAATCTTGTTTTGTTTTTTTTTTCCTTGATTTCAGCTCCTGCAGCATTAATGTACAGCCTCAAATAAGAAAAAGGTAGGCCAAAAAGGAAAATGAATATTAAATGAGAAAACTGAGATATTAAAATTGCTTTGTCTTGTATTTCATTGTAGGTACTTTAAGCATAAATGCTTCATGTTTTTTAATTTCATCTGCACATATTCTTGCCATTCAGGTCCCCAAAAAAACCCCAAAAAACAAAAAAAACCAAAAAAAAAGCGTGGGCAAAAAAAGCATTTACCATTTTGTGTAGTTGCCACTTCTTTTCACAACACTTAACGAAAAAAAAAACTAAGTTTTTCAGGTCTAATTTTGTGTAACAGTGCAGGGTCTTTGTCATCACCTTTAGTTTTTGTATGCATTTGTGACTGTATCTTATGCTGCTTGACAAAGGTTGGTCCCAGTGATCCTAAGCTCAATATGGTTTTACCAGCTATAGATTAATAACAGCTTTTCATGTGGTGCGATTAGAGGGATCAGAGATCATGGGTGTTCAGCTTAGGCTGCTTTCATCACCCCCTATATACTGAGGTTTTTCTTTGGGGAACATTTCAATAATTTTCTCACACATGTTAACAGACAATCCTTTACTAATTTTTGCTGCTGAAAGACTAGACCTTTTTTGGATGTTGCTTTTAAAAAAAAAAAAAAACAAAAAAAAAAACCTGATTATTTTACCCAATTACTGTCTTTAAACTACACACTGCAGAGATGTGTGCATGTTTGTACCTTTGTGTCAGTCAACCCCAGGCGTGCCATGCTGCCAGAGCTGTTGGGTTTGGTGTTGATGGTGCTGAGTTCCTGCTCGATGGAGCACAGATCAGCCATGAGAGCATCCAGATCCACGTTCTCCCCCTGATTCAACGCCTCTGCAAACAGACAAACGGAAACGTATCAGGATGAGACACTCAGAGGAGGGTCTATGTAAGCCCTGTGAGACACATTAGTGAATTAGGTGCAGAAATAGAACAGATGTGTCAGTGTGTCTGACCGTTGATGTTGTAAATGGAGAATCTATAGGAGAAGTTGGCCATGTTGGTCTCCTGTCTGAGTGGAGCCTTCTGCTGAGGGGGTTGCTCTGGGCGACCATCATCCAGACTCTGAAAGGAAGAGAGACACAAAAACATGTAGTATTGACTGGAACATGTGAACGTATGTTTATATTACCGCGAAGCAGAAGTTCAGGGTTTTCCTGTGTTTATAAAAGTCTGAGCTATAGAAACAGTAAAACTATGCACAAACGCCTCCACTATTCTGGAAGTAAAAGATGTGTCGGGTTGAATTGAAGGTTTTATATCATGAATTATACAGAAACGTGCATTCTTCACAAAGCTGGAATTGTGTTTTGACAATATATAATATATTAAATGGGCGCTGCATCATGTTTAGGATTATTTTGAGTGTGTTTGGATCGTCCACCTGTGGGAACTTGTGTAATGTGTGTTGTTGATATTGAGAAAAAGTAATGTCTGAAAACATGTTCGGATCATGTCCATAATGATGCTTTTACTGATATACAGTCATTAAGTACATCTGTCACTGACGGGGCTCAAAATGGGGTGAAAACTCTAAACAAGAGGAAATGCTTACAGTAACTCAGTGGTCGGTTAAAATACTAATGACTGCTGACCCCTGAGTAGTAGGTATGTGAAGGATCACTTCAGGAAAAAGAGTTTACAGTGGCTGACTAAAGTTTGGAAACAGTCTTTTACCAGTTTTTTGAGACACACGCATGTTCCTTTGTTTATATATAACAAAGTAAATAGATAACGGTACAGATATTGGTACAAAAACAGCTTTTATTTTCTTTACTTTATTTCAGTCAAAAAAAAATACTCAGCAGATATACATAGCACTTTTATACACCCTTGGCTCCTGGACTTTTACTTCCTGTAAACATTCAGCTGAAATACTTTGCTATGCGTCTTGTAAAACTTGCCAAATTGTTTCTATCGAGTTGTGACTTTGTGATCCGGTTCATTGTGGATTCTTGTTTATTTTCAGTATGATTTAAATGACTGGGCAAACCATTTCATGATAGATAACACTCCAGTTGACTGTTTTCTCTCTAAATAACTGTTACATTTTTTTGTTGGTGCAGTTGCTGTTGAAGTATGGAATGTCTTATATACTGGAATGCGATCCAACAAACTGTTTTTCTTGCATCAGTGTCTTTTGAGTATTTAACTGATAAACTCACCAACGTATATGAGTTAGGAACAGAAAATTGTGAAGTGGAACATCCAATCCAATCCATTGTTATGGCCTAAAGTGGCCAATTGAATGTTGTACAAATATCTGTACATTTATGTAAATAAATCTTCACGTTGCTAAATTTGTTGCACAACAAAAGGAACGTGCATGTGTCATTCAAGAATGATAAAAGACTAGGTGCATTCTATGTCACAGAAAACTGTTGTCTTGCTTTTTCTCTAAAGTCTAAACATTACAAACCAAAATTATAAGGAAAGGCATCATTTTTACTTAAGAGAATATGCATTTTCCAATGTTTAAGCCCTAGAGTTTTCTGAACTATGGTAATACTTTTATTATTACCCCGCCCCCCGAAGGGGAGGCAACGGGTAATGTTTTTGGTTTGGTTTGTTTGTTTCTTTGCTTGTTAACACTGTAGCAGCAAAACTATTGGTTGAATTCATACCAAATTGGGTTTATAGATTGCCAGTGACCTAGAACAGATGTGATTAGATTTTGGGAGAAGTAGGTCAAAGTTCCAATTTTCTATGAATTTTTAAAATATTGTTTTTCCCCCCATTTACTTATAATGGGTGAAATTTCAAATGTCTATAAAAACATCAATTTTGTTTCAATTTACTTCAAACTTGGTACATGTATAGAGTCAATTGATATGCTGACATCACCACATGCATAGACATGATGGCATCAGCTGGATCGATGCCAAAATAAGCTACAATTATGTGCAGAGGGGCGGGGTTTGTTCTTCCGCTTATTTCTGTGTGTTACAGTATGAGCCCCTGTGGTGGAGTTTGGCTGTGATTACCACTGTTCTTACTAACACCATGGTTAACATCAGTCCAAATCCAAGTATCTCAACCCTTGAACAGATAAAAGACACTCATCCTGCCATAATTAAAGTTGTCCAAGACACTAAATCTGGAGGACATCACAAAAACATAAAAGCTTTCTCTTAAAGGTATTTGTACCTGTGTGAGTTTGTCCAGCTCTCCCAGCCAGGCTCCAAACATCTTATCCAGATCCTGGTCCTCTTTATCGCTGTCCTCCTCTTCTTCCTCCTCTTCCTCCCTGACCTCCACCTCTTCATCTGACAACTGATCCATCTAAGGTGAGAAAGGAAAAGGGAGAAGGAAAAAAAAACAACCTCAGAATTAAAGCGAAAAATACAGTGAAACACAATGTATAAATGTGTGTGTGTTCTTAGCTCCATCTAGTGGCTCCTTTATATTCGACTAGACCAAGTCCTGGGGCGCCATCAAATCAACAAGGTCAAAGGTCATAGCACACTTGGATAAACAACCATTTATTATTGGCCTATATGTCACAGAATTTCTCCTAAAGAGGGCTTCTAGTAAACTATCAAAAGCTTTCCTGCCAATATCTGGACAAATAATAAAAATATGACAATAAAAGTCTTAAGAGAGCTCACAGCTGGAGGAAATATAACTATGTATATCGGAAAATGTCATTGGGAATTAAACGTTAAAGTATTAAAGAGACACAACAATCAAAAAGGAGACAGACGTGAAATTAATGGAGGCCAAACGCTTTTGTGCAAATGAACTAAACAAAGCTAAAAGTATCTTCAAAGAAATCCATTCGACTCCTTGACCCTTTGTCTCCTCCTGCAGGAGGTCACACAATTATGCTCCACGATCTAAAAATAAAAACAATCATAATCATAAACTTGATTTATAACAAAAGAAAACAAGAAGTGAGAGACGTATACACAGGGGAAGGTTATGCAAGTGTGTAAAACTGTTTATGTAACCACAATGGGTACAAGTCAACATACTTCTGACGGGAGTGCTGTTGAAATAACTAAAACACCAATAACTATTCTTCACTATGACAGAAACGTGCAGATTTATGAAAATAAATCGAAATAGGAAACAACAAACACAGAGCAGCTGCCTGAACCATCTCCGCAGCCAATAGCAAACACTGAGTAGTCTGACCCTGACGAGTGATTTAATACACTTTTATATCGTTTATTAAAATTAAATGCTCACATGAAACAAAAACTAAATAACTAACTTGACTGAATCAGTAAATAAAGAGCCTGCTCAAATGTTAAGAGCATAAACAACAAAAATCTTGCAGTAAATTTGCCCTGTATTAAAGTTATCATGCCTCTTTGGCTGTACTGTAGATCATGTTGTATTTTATTATCATCATTTCTTGACTCTTTCCTGCAATCAAGGACAGAAGGGCAATAAAACAATATCGATACAGAATTTTCAATTGTGATCATTATCACAATATTTAGTTTAGCTGTTTAAAGGTAATGGTAAGCTAAATCATTTACACAATACTTCAACATTTGGTTTTGCTCAATTTTAAGCAAGCACATTTTGGTACTGAACAAATATTTCCTCATTGAAATTAAAAATTTCTAGATTTATGGAATGTTTGGTAGGATTTGGTAATGCTTTGAATACTTCAATTCCACAAACGACCCCCCAGGCACCTTAGACTTTCACTCAGAACCATAAGACAAGTGGTAATTTGTGAGACCAGTGGATATAAACATTTTTTCTGTAACATTTTGGTCCATATTACCTAGCCCTGCAGAGATATTTACATTCATTCTAACAGGATTAATAGATTTATAACATGCAACATGATGCACTTGTTTCTGTGTAGAAAAAAATATATATTTTAAGAGAATTAATGATATAAACGATGAACTGAGATAAGTACAGATGTGGTTCATGTTGTTATTTCCCCATTTGTGCATCAGAACTAAAGATATTCCCGCTGTTGGTGTTTGATGAAGAACGTTCCTTAAAACGCTGGAGTCTTTTCATAATCATCACTCTATTTAGTGATCTGTCATGTCTTATGCATAGAATAATAATGAGGGAATAACGATGGAAATTTATGTATTTATGTTAATTTACTTCATCTCTTTTTAAACAGGTGAATGGGGACAATTATGCAAAATAGCTGCAGTTATGTAATACTTGTAACAGGTCTACTCCACTCTTTCTTTATAATCCTCCAACTTCTTTTTTTCCTCCTCTGTATTAAACTCTCAAGCTTCCGCCTCCTTCTTCTCCTCTTCCTCCGTCGTGTCCTCCCCTCTCTTCTCACCTCCTCCAGGTCTCCACCCAGGCGCCCCCCGACTATGGCATTGGGCACAGTGTGCTATTCCTGGGTAGCAGCTTTGTCGTCGCCCCCTTGTCCCTCTCTGGGGACAGCTAGCCAACACACACAAGATTAGAGAGCAGAACGTCATACACCCACATACAAACGCATTGAAAAACACACACACACACACACTCTGAGGAGCAGCGCTACAATTAGATCCCTGTGGTTAGCAAGGTCTGTCATTTGGACTGGAGGATAGGGCGAGTGTGTGTGGTTTGGGGACTGCTGAGGGACTAGAGGAGCGTTGTGAAAACTCTCACAGCTGCGCTCTTGTACAACAATCTGCTGTTTCCACGCTGGCGAAGGTTCGAAGCAGGCCAACAAATGAACCCTTTTTTCTTTTCTGGGCAGAATCTGCTCCGGCGGGAGAAATGAGACGAAAATTCACTTCACGTTGCATCTGAACTCCACTCGCTCCTCTGATGGGAAAAATGCAGACGCTTTAATTGTGAAAAGCCACCATTAAAATGTGATCAACTCTTAAAACCGGACAGGTGACGATCTAGTCATCTTTAGTTATCTCTGGTCTACTTTACTGCCAAATAGCGCTGAAATCAAAGTCCAGTATTTGCTCTCCTTGTAGATTTTATTCTTAATAATAATTACAGAGAGTTACACTGGGTTTTTGGCATGAATGATAAACTATACAGAGTCATGTCAAGATGATTTATATAGTTTTAAGTAAGTACATTTTGGTTATATTCATTCTGTACCTCTACAATTCTATTATTGAGCATTTAGTTATTTAGGTGGCGCGGTGGTGTAGGGGTTAGTACCTCGACCTCACAGTCAGAGGGTTCCATCAACAGTTAGACCAGGCCTTTCTGTGTTGAGTTTGCCTAAAACAAGTATACGTAGATTAAAACATGGGTCTGTAACTTGACCAAAGTACTGATAAAGACCTGGAGTTGGTCCCTGAGCGCCTTCAATGGCAGCTCTCTGTTCCTAATGTGCTAAGTGCTAATACTAATTGCTAACACTAGGTAGTTCAATTGTGTTCATTATGTCTTCAGTTTTAATTTAGCTTTGTTTCTTTCTTTTAAGACATTAGTTTTTTCTCCCAAACTCATGTCTTAAAAGAAAGAAACAAAGCTAAATTAAAGCTAACACTAGGTACTACGTCTATTAGGTTTGATAAAATGCAGAGGCTGAATTTTCCAATGCATCAAATAAACTTTGAGTTTTACATGAAGTATTTAATTAAAATCTTTGCAGCCCTCCTTTGCTTCTTCCTACTATAATGTGGTTGGTTGGCTGGTGATTTAATTGAAGTACAAAACATCTTACACTTTGTGCGGAGAAGGTTTCTATCACAGCAAAAGCCAATGCTAACACTACTAGCATAAGGGGATACTGTCATGACACATTCAAGACATTCTGGAGTCTGTGGCGAACCAATTGTGTGTGGATATATTTAAATTAAAGTAAATGCAATACACAAAAGAAAACAATAAAGGAAAAACACAGACAATGTGAATGTGTCATGTCGTTTTTTTGTTTTATAGCATCAGTTGTTAAGAAGTCGCACAATTATCGTCAGTTTCGTGATGCGACACCATATCGAGTTTTTGCAAAGAGCATTCCGTCAAACTCTGTTCTCTGTCAAACTGAGCTGAGACAGCAAGTCGTAGTGATGGACTATAAGTGCTTTGTGCGTGTGTGTGTCCAAAGTAAACAGTAATTACTTTACTGCAGCAGCCACACTCCTCCTGTCTGTCAGACTGCAACCATGCAATCATTCCTCCTACTTCTACTCTTTATTTGCTCTTTCTTTCCCTACATTTCTCTCCGTCCTTCCTCCCTATCATCTATCGCTGTTCTTCCACTCCCTCCTTACTTCACCTATTCTTCCTCTCTTCTTTCCAGCGTTTATTTACTTTTAAAAAGCTCCCGTGCATTTAGGGGGATTTGGGGTAATCTGATTGCAGGAATGGAGTACAATATTCACAGTTATGCTTCCATTAGTTTTCACTATATTGGAATATTTATTTTTGCCAATGTTGCGACAGTACCTCAGGAAAAAAAACTTCTTTTCTTTTTTTTCAACTTTATAGTGGGTGGCATCTAGCCTTAAGGTACACTACCATCACCTATGTTTCATTCTGGACCAGAGTTATTATCTCTTTAACTAAAAAACAGACACAACAAACACAGACTCTAATGAGGGACCTCTGTCTTTTGCCGCCACCGCTGAACCTTCAACTTCTGGTCAGTCTTAGCCTTATCTTACCTTATATTTTTTTACTCCCCATCAACAAATTCATCATATGACATAAAGATGCTAACAGTACTAATGTAGTTGAATTGCCAGTTAAATGACCATTCCAACAAAGGGGACAAACAATACCAAAATGCTTAAACTTCTCTCTACACAACATGGGTTTACATCCCAGGAATTCCATGAATTTGACACTTTACAACCGCGCGCCATTACTTCTCAACTTAGCAGCCTGCCCTTTACTGAGAAAACGTGTCCTGTGGAATCAGGAAATTAGCACCACACCAGTTTGAGAAAGAAAACTTAAATGAAAAGACATGCAGTAAAAATATTCTTTCATTCATTCATGATAGTTGATGGTGCAGCCAGCTCAACTCCATCACTAACTTCCAGCATGAAAACCCTTTAAACCTACTAGAAATTAATCAGGAATCAATGAATTTATAATTAAAATGATAGGCAGAATTAGTCAGATCAATGAAATTTCAGTTCAGTTCCTTATCCAGGTGCTGAGCTTCTTGCTTATTTTAATCACTTTTTGCTGCTTTAATTTGAGAAGGGGTGAGATTTAATGATGTTAGAATTATTAAAAAAAACAAAAAAAAAAAAGAGGAAGTACTTATAATAAATTTTAGGCCAAAAATACCTTCAGCAGGTTTTACAAGCTGCCAACAGCTTTTTACACCCATCTGTTAAAGTCCACTATCTTCAAGAGAGGATGTGCCCAAGCCACAAAACTGTGACCTTTGACCCATGACCTCACCCAGCCTGTTAAATATGGAGGTTAAGACAGCTGTAGTCTGGCAGAGAGGAGACAGGACTGACTACACAAACGTACAGTGTGACTTTGGATATTTTTAGAGGGAAACACAAGCCTTATGTAGTGGATAGAGAGCAGGGAACTCCATCAACATCTGCTGCTTTAGTGCCCTTAAGCACAACATTCTACATCTGTACTGGGGAGCTCCCAGTTTTCCCACAGCACAACTTGGGCCTGAAGTGGCCCGCTGCCACAACAAAACAAAAACAGAACAAGCTCTGGTCCCTTCATGTCACTTCAATGCGGCCTGTTCCCACGGCTCTATATCAGGACATCACACACACACACAAACACACACAGGTTTTTAGGGCTGGTTGTTGGGTTTTTGTGGAAAGAAACCATAAATCAGATCCATAAAAAAAAAAGAAGCCAATGAGTGAATGCAGAGAGTAGGTTGGGATGTTTCTGTCTCACACACATGTACAGACACACCACAGTAAAGGGCAAACCATGAAAACCTTTACCAGACTGACTTGAACTATGAGAAAATTTTTCTAATGCATTAGTTCTGCTTTTTAATTTATGATCAAATGAGCCTCAAGTACATGCTTCTTTCAAAAAGTCCACTATAATTCAATTTAGTTCCTTTTTTGGATATATCTTTTCTAATATTTGAGCATTATTTTCTATCCTTTTAATCAAGTTTTCTATCAAAATTGTATTTTTTTTACATAGCGAGAAAGGTTGCCATCAGAGAACAAAGCCAGTAAACTGAATAAATTGTGTTATTTTTATTTCTTTTGAGCTGTAATGTCATTCCTTACGCTCAACTAGATTCTCTAAATAAGCCACACACAGTGGCAGTGTATGCGTCTCTCATCAGGGTACATAATTAGCCTGAGGATTCACACTGTGACATCAATTACAGGGGCTAGCCTGTGTTTGTGTATGTGTGCCTGAAGCCACGCCAAGTCAGACGGTGACTCTGCTGCGAAGCCGTTTCATGCTCGCTGGTCTCGCTTTCGCACAGGAGACACGCATATTACATAGATGCATCTGTTGGACTCTAGTGTGGAAACATGCTCAATATAAAGCAATAGATGAACAGGATTTTCCAGAAGCAAAGCATTGGGTGTACTGAATTGATCTGACATGTAAACAACAGGAAACACAGTCATGACGCCTACGCGCGATGAGGCTTTCAAAGGCGGCGGTTTGCTGTACTAACCACATTATATGACTAAAGTGTATACACCAGTGATTAGCATTACTAGAAACACACTACAAATATTAGATGAAAAACTTGAGATGTTTAACCAGGGGGAATCCCTGACAGCTCCGTCTGGGCTCCAAACTACATTTAGCAACAAAACACATGTGAGAAATGACATGTGTGAGACAGAGGCACTTTCCTCCAAAAATAGATGTCCTTAAGAAGCTTGGGATCCAAGTTGTGTGTAGAAGGATGCACTGAAGAGGCAGATGCCTCTTGATGTTCTGTTGATTAAGTTATCACTATGACTTCTCCCTGATATTGACTTTGCCTCATATCTAGTGCTCTCATTGGATTCAGAGAGGATTCAGACTCCTATAGCTTCCTAACTGACAGATTAATGTCAGAGCTAGTCTTCAGTCTAAATAAAAAAATAAATAAACACAAATCACACACAGCAGTCTTCACTCAAGGGACGAGTGCTGATTTGCCTCCGATCTTGGCAAAAGAGTGGAAAACCAAGGCTTAAACTTCAGAAATAATCATTACATACCCACTAACACACACATCCCAACGCCCAAAACAAGGATGCTCATGTAGGCAATGTGGTAATGTTTATTTTTGTGCTGCGGAAAAAGCACAAAACTAAGGAAAATGCGACAAGTTGGGCAGCAATGCAAAGAGCTTCAGATGGGACACTTTTATAAGGCTGTGTGTATTCAGCTAAGTTGTGAGATATTATATAAAACTACAATTATTCTCATTTGTGTTAATTGTCAGTCTACATGGCATATACAATACAACCAAAAGCACACTCATTCCTTTAACTATACTCTACATTATATATGGAGAGGAAGAAATGAAAGCATTTGTTGCCGTTCACATGGGACCAGTGTAACATATGAACCTCTGGTGATTGGAAATTAACCCTCTACATCTGTGTTTCATGCGGTGCATTCCCACAGCATAAGCAAAGTCTGTTTTTTAGTTGAATTTTCTGACATTATTCATTGGTTCTGATGTCAAGGGCAGGTTCACCACTTCCTGATAACTGTTGAAAGACAGAAAAATTGCCTGAAGCAGCCGCCATGCATGTCGTCCATCCATTTTTTTTTTTTTTCCGATTTTGCTCTTCTGAAAGATTTAAGTTTGCTCTTTCAATGAAAATTCTTGTTAATGTCGGCATGAGCCTTGTGGATTTCCACCTTAAAAAGACTTTAAAAACTTTGGCTTATCATCACCAGCGTAGCCTCCGTTATCCTCAAGCAGGAAATAGGCTGAATAAATGCATGGAGGAAACAAGAAGTGTTGCAAATCCAAACAAATCACAGAGATGTTGATTTACATGGAACTAATGTTATCACGGGACCTTTTTTAAAATAGGGGAGGTCATTTTGCGGTGGAATTTTTACTTTACAAATTCCAGACGTGAACGATTCGCACAGGAGTACGACCACAGACGAACTCTGCAATTATTAAAGTCACCAGAAGTCCACAGGTAAAACTAGTCCAGTAAGAACAGCGCTATCGTCACTTATCAGGTCAATGAAGGAACATATTTGTCTGTCCAACAGTTCAAAACCAGATGTTCTATGTAAGAAAGGAAAAACAGGAAACGGCTACAATAATCCAATCAAACTGGTGGGGAAATTTCCTATCGAACTAGTAGTTTCATCTCTAAAACAAACTGTTCCTCTCATTGCACCTGCGTTAATTTTTTTTTTTGCAGAGCAGCATGATTCATGATTATATCACACATCCAGAGGTGTCACTTGTGTTTCACTGAACACAAAGTCGCTTTTTATTTCACACAGAAAATAAGACGGAGAGAGAGAGAGGGGTAGAGGAAGCAGTGGATGAGCGAGGAGCCGCCTGCTGATCCAGCAACAATGATATCACTTCCCCTGAGACCAACAGGAGGGATTACATCATTTCCTGCCCATTTTCTCTGCCTCATATCGACATCTGCTTCTGTCTCTCAATATAAGCAGAGAAGCTTATGGATCCAACTGAGTTTTAATTTACTATACCAGCTCTATTTTAGTTTAGGTATTTTGTTCTATTATAACCTGTCCTACTGACCTACAGATTAACAGATTTAAGGTGCGTCTGTGTATAAGGGGCTTATAAAAGCAGTGTCCTATTTAAAGGTATGTTTGTGCCTACTTTTTTGGGCGCCGCCAAAGGTAGAGGCACAGCAAAAGTGACAAACACACACTGAGATGTACCTTTCTGATCTCAGAGCTTTACACAAGTACATGTGATGTGGCCCGAATTAGACTCCATAGTATCCATGTGTCTTTAAATTCGAGCCCCAAGGCCGGACTTCGCAGATCCCAGGGGGCACTCAGCTGCCGCCACGCAACGTGATACTGAAACAAACACACGCTGTGGTGTATTCCAGATTTAGGGTTAGAACAAATGAATGCGTGCTTTCTATTTTTGCTCCGAAAGAAACAAACAGGACGCAGCAGGAAGTTGATCCTACTGTAGAACTAAATGGATTTACCGTGGGTGTATTAAGATACTGTACTGGATACAGTGTGGGTGAGTCATCCTTGCTGCCAGTTGGCCTTAGTGGTCAACCTCTGCACCACAACAATAAACTCCCCAGTGGCCTACAGTGTTTCCTCAAAGGCAAGCTGGTTCCAGATTTGTTTCAAATGCTATGGAGCTGCAAGAGAATGAACAGAGCTCAGTAACATACTATATAAGGGCACAAACCTGGACCCAAATGTCAAAGATTTCAATGACGCCTGAGCTTATTTTTCGGATTTTGACACTCTTGGCACCAACAGCAATACCTGGGCTATGGGTATTGACTGATACCATGTACCAATCCAACACCAGTGTTTAGTAAGCTGCATGCTTTTTCATAAATAAGGCAACATCAGCTACTGAGATTTGCAAATGTCTTGTTTGGTTGACAACCCAAGGTAGATACTCCAAGATATACAGTTTACAGTCTTAGAGACATAAAGAAACGAGGAATTTGTTTAATTCAAAATGCTGCAATTGGAAAATGTAGACTTCTTTCTACAATAGCATCTAACTCTGGTGCAGGTGTTGGTAACCCTTGTTTTAAAGAATTGTTGTTGTATAATAATGAACTTTTTCACCTTTCTGTACCAATGATACCAATGTTATTTTTCCTGTTTCATTACTTTGTTTCTGTTATGTAGCTCCACCCTTAACATAGAAGAAATCTATATTACATAAATGTAAAAATACAAAAAAATACATACAAATTTCTGAAAATAATTCTGCCATATCAGTGAAACAACATTGTCTATGCTGAAACTGATATTAGAAAACATCTGCCAATATATCAGTGCATCCCTATTTGTAATGCTCACAACAAATTACTTTTTCTTTGAATCATCCTCTTTTTTTTTGGTGGTTGAACTTGTCTTGTTCTTTGGCCTGATGCTTGTAGTGATGCTTGATCAAGTTAGTTGTGTTATATTTGGCAGAGCTTCAATTACCCTGGAAACATTGGCTTTGGACATAGTGCAGTTAGCCTTAGAACTTGTTGGAAAAGCAAGCGTGAAACACTTCCAAACTTGTTGCTTGTTTCATTCCTTCATTCAGGGACAGCATGTTAGTGCTCTTTCTAGTAAAATGTTAGAGTATACTACATGCAGAACTGAATAGGCCGCCCCATTTGTCACCACCCGGCTATGAATCTGAATCATTATAGAACCAACATTCAATATCAGTTGGATCATCTCGACTTATTCTGACTCAAACACTGGTACTAGAAGAGCGATGGCACACAATATCCTCTGAGAAGCTCCTCGGTTACAGTATAAACGTGATCTCACGGTGGTACTGGAGGAACAGTCGGGAAATCCTCCCAATGATAAGGCTTCATCCTCTGAGAATGGCGGCAAACCTTCCTCAGTCAAAGCCACAGATCCATCCGTACACTGCTGTGTTTCTCCACCACCCTCCGCCTCACTACATCAGCCTACCATAATTAGACATTATATATTTTACCTATACGTTGCCAAACCCATAGAGCCCCTTGTAATGAACACTGCAACATGAGCCACTCCTTTACAACTGGCTGCAACCACACATTGAGTATATATAGCGTGCGGTGTGTATTTATATGTATACACACACCACTTTAATATAATCCTTACCAAAACTGCAAAAGCGGTGCAGTATGTGCAGCTGTGTGCACGACTAAACCCACTCCAAAGCTGAGTGATAACAGGGCATCATCACCCCAAGCAAACAAGTATAAAAGGTCAGTGTGGACATATGAGAGAAGCATCCTGCAAATGAAAGGAGAGAGCAACTTTTCATTGAAACATCATGGACAATGAAAGTACCCAAAAGCTATTCTTGCTTTTAGGAGGTAGCGAAAACTTTCCTCTTTAAAAAAAAAAAATAAATAAATAAATCCATCATACAAGGAGTATCATGTCTCTTTCCACTATTTATCCCAAGCCCTTGTAGGCTGTTGCATAAATGACATGACTTCTGTCTTAAATATCCAGGAATTACTTTACACTGACCGCAGATTTACAATATGAGCTCTCAGATTTGGCTGTGGCTAAATGCTGGAGCCTCTCGCCACAGAGACATTTACTTTTCCACACAGCTCAACATGGGATAAAAAAAAATAAGCATTTCAGAAAATACAGAAGCTCCTACGAGGCCAGGAGTGATTCATTGTGTGTTATGTGATGAATGAGGGATGATTCGTGGTTTTAATGTGGCTTACCATAAAATAATTAGAAGAATAGTTATTTTGGAAACCTCTCTTCATAGCTATCAACCATCAGATGAGCACTGGCCAGATATTGCGGCTTGGTAGTTAAGGACTGAAATATAATATCTGGAAAACAGGATGGATTTTCATACAAAATATGGTCGAGTATGGTATTATTTAGGTACACCTCAAATCTGAACAGTGTTATGTTTAAAGAAAAAAAGTTACACAACATGTCTGCACCGCATCTCAGCTACATTTTTTCCAGAAACCAGAGATCAGCTTGAATAACATTACAGCTAAGAGCTAAAACGTTTCTAAATGTGACCTGATGGTATAAGAAGAACAGCAAAAAGCAACCAATGGATGCTCATACACAGATCAGCCATAATATTCTGACCATTCACAGGAGAAGTGGCGATAATATTGATTATATCATTACAACGGTACCTTTCATTGGGCTTCGAGGGCTGAATGCTCACTTGGTGCCCGTGTTGGAAGCAGCAAAATGAGCAGTGACTTTGACCAGGTCCATATTGTAACGGTGATGACTGGGTCAGAGCATCTCCACAGGTGTTGTTGGGTGTTCCTGGTCTGCAGTGGTTAGTACCGACCAAAAATGGACTAAAAATGGAGGAATATCCCGATCTCAGGACAATTGAGCATCTGAGAGAGGACAGGGCTTCAGATTTGATTTTTTTCATCCCCATTATAGTAAGTAATGGGGGATTAAAAACCTGCAGTCAATTAAAAGCCTGGGGGCTGAATAATGGCCAGGGAAAAACAACTGATCGATTTATTCTTTATTTAGTCTACTGCATGAGGTAGACCTGGAAGATTACACATAGACCTGTTCACCGGTCAGCGGTTTGGTAATTATGTGACGTTGATAGGATGTTTCACAAACTGTTGGTATCAGTAGAATTCGGCTCTGAAAATGACCAAAGGATATATCAACTTTCTCAACGGAACCAAAAAAAAAAAAAATCTGCACGTTTTATGATTAGTTTGACGCTCATATTAACTACTTTAAGCTGAATTTTCAGTCCTCCATATTTATTTAATCAGGGGTTTATTACTTTGATATACATGTTCATTACGACAGTTATCTGGTTTCTCATAAAAGTCAAAAACAATTTATTTATAGTATCATTTTCTTTAGGTGAAGGGGAGACACTGCATTTTTCCTGCTCTATGCCATCATTATATCTGTCTCCAGTTTAAATGTTTTATATTAAAATCCTTGTTTCTCTCCACAGAAATGCCTGAAGACCTTTAATCGGCAGTGTTGCATGTATTTTAATAACAATGTGATGCAGTAACATAACAAAGGAAAATGGGAGAAAAGAGAGGCTTCTTACAAAAATGTAACCAGCTATACTTATCAGGCAAAGGCAATTAGAAATAAATTCTCACCTCTCATTCAGATCCAGATCTAGATGACCTCTATTAATGCCTTAGGGAAATTGATGTAATATAATACTTAACATAAGCTTTCTCCCTTCTGCAGTTGAGGCAATTAAAGACCATACTATCAGAGGAAATACAGTACATTAAAAACATCCAGTACAGTAGGAATGATTATATCAGGTTAAATGGGTTTCATATGGACATCTACTAATGTTTTAACATTTAGTCCTTGTGGCTCTGCTCAGTATTTTGGATTCTGGCCACAGATTTTCTGTTGGCCAGTAAGACCTGGCCTCTCGTCTGAGTTTCAGTTGATCCCAAAGGTGTTAGATGGAGCTGAGGTTAGGGCTCTGTGTGGTTCGGTTCATTTTTTCCACTCCAAGAGGGGAAAACCATTGCTGGATTTTGCTTTGTGTGCGTGGG
>JAPQRQ010000015.1:19862290-19872866 GCA_037367365.1 Apogon talboti
AATTAAACACAGGTATAGTAATGTTGCACTATAATGAATATTCAAAAATCCAAATATTATATGAGGATATTGCAATCATGTGAAATAGAAAATGAATCTACTAGTCTATGAGTGTGTTCCACTGTCAGGCTACACTACTGGGATTGAGTACTGTAGATGTCATGTGACGTATCTTAGAGCGAAGACGAAGATAAATGAAGAGACGTATTCTCTTCTCTTCGTACTCTGACGATGGAAGCCGAGCTCTGTTTTCCATCGTTAAACAACTCCTGTTGGAAGACGAGTCGCTCTCACTTGGAGGCCACGATCGTCTACACCCTGCTCTCCTTCATCACTCTGCTCACTGTGGTCCTGAACCTGCTCGTCATCATCGCAATCTCCCATTTCAGGCAGAAACAAACTTATTTGCATGGTTTATATAACGTGTGTTTTTTATTAACAATACTGAAATTAAGGAAAAAGTAGCCCTACATGTTGCAACAGTTATAAAATCTGAGGGGAACAGTAGAAGTTTATGTAGACAGTATTAGGATATCCAGTTTGGACAATCAATTTGCTTCAGAAAAAATATTGTTGATGTTTTTTTTCTTTTAATGTTACATTTACAGGAGTGCATTGTTTTTGGGTGTATCACCATTTCAACCATTGATTGTTTACTAGTGCCTCAATCCTGGTGCTAGTATTACTACCTCTAAAAACACTAGAACGGCATATTTTACGTGTATATTCTCCCATTTCAGGCAGCTCCACACCACCACCAACCTTCTCCTCCTCTCCATGGCCGTGGCAGACTTCCTTGTGGGTTTTCTACAGATGCCATTTCAGATTTTCCAGTACCAGGGCTGCTGGTACCTGGGAGACTTTATATGTGCTGTGAATTATTTTTGCAGTTTTCTTGTCGTTAGTGTGTCAGTAGGATGTATGGTTCTCATTTCAATTGACCGCTATGTGGCTATTTGTGACCCCTTGTTGTATCCTACAAAAGTCACCATGAGAAGAGTTCAGATCTGCATTTATCTGTGTTGGGTATTTTCTTTTGTTCATTCCTTTTGGATACTAAGAGATTTAGTTGAAAAACCAGACAGGTATAATTCCTGTTATGGCGAGTGTTTACTTGTAGTTAATTATGCTGAAGGAGTTGTTGACCTTTTTGCGACTTTCCTGGGCCCCATTGTTGTCATCACAGTTTTGTACATGAGAGTATTTGTGGTGGCTGTGTCTCAGGCTCGCGCCATGAGATCCCATGTTGCATCAGTCACACAGCAGATTTCAGTGACAGTAACTGCTCTGAAATCAGAGATAAAAGCAGCCAGGACTGTCGGTGTTCTTATAATTGCTTTTCTTTTGTGTTCTTGTCCATATTATTGTTTCACAGTTGCAGCCGACAGTAACTTATTTGGACCTGCATCTGCAGACGCTGAGGTCTGGCTGATATATTTTAACTCGTGTCTGAACCCTATCATCTATGCTTTTTGTTATCCATGGTTCAGACGGTCTGTTAAATTCATTGTTACATTAAAGATACTGCAGCCTGACTCCTGTGAGGCCAACATACTGTAAACAAGGGATTCTGTGGCCCCTCAGTGTGCAGAGAAGGTACTGCAGATAGAATGCAAAAGGTCATTTACAATGAACACAAAAAGGATTTATGATTAAATATTTAGACTTGAAAAAAAATTGAATTAAAACAAAGGCAATAAATTTCAATTTTGCTTTGTTTTTTATTTATATGTCCCATTTTTGGACCTATGATTTATTTATTAGTGGGATTTGGATAGTTATTGTTAACATCTATTATTAATACCTGAAAAATAAAACAAAGACTCACATTAAATAAAAACTCCAAGTTCCTGAAATATAAAACGTTCCACTATAGTTGTACTTGTAAAACTTACTAAAATTGAAATAAAAGGTAAAAATAATAAAACTGTAATAACAACCCTGTCTCATAGGCCTCAGATTATCCTTACCTAGCTTGGTTTTAACCCAAATATCAACACCATTTGGGATTTTATTATGGACGTATTGCAACTTGAAGAAGGTCAAGGCCTCTGTGTGCGTATTTCAGGCCATTTGACTGATGTGTTTTTCCTCACTTCAAAAAACAAACCTCAACATACAAAAACCAACTCTGGTTTTGGTATCTAAAAAATAAATGAATAAATCAGTAAATAGAAATGTAACAGCAAACTCAAATTGTATAAAGTCATTATTCAAAGGAATCCAACATATCCATTCAGCCACAATGCTGTTGAGGTTACACAGGCTGGAGTTATACTGAATATAAAATGACACACTCTGTTTCCGTGATGTATCTTGTATTTTAATAGTAATGGCGCATAATGTAATTATGCTTCATGGTAAAGTGATGTAAGTCATCATTGTGATTATGATCATTTGACTATTTTAGCGTCCCCTCCGCCACATGTTGCAGGACACACAGTGCATAATGCATGTAATGGTGGCAGCAGCCCTTGTGTATTATCTTCAAGACAGGCAATGTGTCGACCAATCACAACAGCATAACAAAACAACACAACAGATGACAGTGCTCTTGATGATGCAATCAAGCACCATCATGGATCTATTATCTCTCTTAACACATCCATGACTATTGATAGTATAAATGAATGGGGCAGAGGTACAGTGATTTTATCCATTAGATTTCCACTTTGAACACATTTAGAACATATATCTTTAATGGGAAACAGGAGATGTGGCACCCAAAGTATGAAGGAGGATAATATGACCTCCCAAAAAATTAGTATCTGTCATACACCCTCTGTCTGATGGAGGCAGCATTGATTAACTGGTAGTAAGCATACTGTAGTGGCAGCAGTATGCAGCAGCCATTGTAGTAGTAGTAGTAGACAGTAGTAGTAGTAGTAGTAGTAGTAGTAGTAGAGCTAGCAGTAGTAGTAGTCGCAGAAGCATTGGCAGTAATAGTAGTACTAGCAGTAGTAGCAGTAGTAGCAGTAGACAATGTTAGTAGGCAGTAGTAGTAGCAGTAGCAGTTGTAGTAGAAGTGATATTACTATTACTATTATCATTATTTCTTCTTCTTCTTCTTCTTCTTATTATTATTATTATTATTATTATTATTATTATTATTATTATTATTATTATCATTTGTACTAGTAATAAGTAATATACCTTGATTCCAGGCTAAACTCTGTCCTAAATAAGGGCATAATTAAAAATGATGTTAAATAGTATGGATAAATGAAATCACACATCAAACCAAAACTGACCAATCACAGCACCGTGTTTGGGGCTGGACTGGCTGATGAACACAGAGTTGGAGTGTACATGACGTTGGGCGGAGAGAGAAGATAAAATAAAGCTGCTGCATGACACACAGCTTAATTCAGAGAGGTTGTAGAAATTATCCTCTTGTCCTCCCACTTTTCTCTGATGATGGAAACCTTAGAGGAAGTTGAGCTCTGTTTTCCATCATCCAACACCTCCTGCAGGAAGACAAGTCGCTCTCAGTTGGAGGCCACGATCGTCTACACCCTCCTCTCCTCCATCACTCTGGTCACCGTGGTTCTGAACCTGCTGGTCATCATCGCTATCTCCCATTTCAGGCAGTGACTTATTTACATGGTTTATACAATGTGTGTTTTTCAGAATTACAGGACAGGAAAACATAATATTACAACATGTCTGATGGGAACATAGTCGGACAGTGACAGATAAAATAAGCAGTTTTGACAACCACATCTGCCTTAATATTCCATTTGTCTCATGAGTACATTGTTTTCTCATCAGTGCTTCAATACTAATGCTATCTAGCATAGTGTATTGATTTTTTTATACTGTATATGACCAGTTCTACTCCTAAAATTACAACACCTAACTCTTTTCCTTTCATACTTGCTGTTGTATGTGTTTTACGTGTATATTCTCCCATTTCAGGCAGCTCCACACCACCACCAACCTCCTCCTCCTCTCCATGGCCGTGGCAGACTTCCTTTGTGGGTTTTCTACAGATGCCATTTCATATCTTCCAGTACCAGGGCTGCTGGTACCTGGGTGACTTTATATGTGCTGTGAATAACTTTTCTAGTTTTCTTGTCGTTAGTGTGTCAGTAGGATGTATGGTTCTCATTTCAATTGACCGCTATGTGGCTATTTGTGACCCCTTGTTGTATCCTACAAAAGTCACCATGAGAAGAGTTCAGATCTGCATTTATCTGTGTTGGATATTTTCAACCGTTCATGCCGTTTGGATACTTAGAGATTTCCTCCAACAACCAGACAGGTATAATTCCTGTTATGGCGAGTGTGTACTTGTAGTTAATTATGCTGAAGGAGTCGTCGACCTTGTTGCAACTTTCCTGGGCCCGATTGTTGTCATCACATTTTTGTACATGAGAGTATTTGTGGTGGCTGTGTCCCAGGCTCGTGCCATGAGATCCCATATTGCATCAGTCACACAGCAGATTTCAGTGAGTGTAACTGCTCTGAAATCAGAAATAAAAGCAGCCAGGACTGTCGGTGTCCTTATAATTGCTTTTCTTTTGTGTTCTTGTCCGTATTATTGTTTCACCGTCGCAGCTGAAAGCAATCTATTCGGACCTTCATCTGCAGACGCTGAGCTGTGGTTGCTGTATTTTAACTCCTGTCTAAACCCTGTTGTCTATGCTTTTTGTTATCCGTGGTTCAGACGGTCTGTTAAACTCATTGTTAACCTTCAGATACTGCAGCCTGACTCCTGTGAGATCAGCATACTGTAGAGCAGGGATTCTCAAAGTGTGAGCTGACGACCCCTGGTGTGCTGTGAAGATGCTGCAGAGGGATTACAAAAGGTCATTTAGAATAAATACATAAGATACTTAACATTATATTTCAAAATTAAGTTTGAAATCAAAGTAAGAGTGATCAGAACTATTAAAACAAAGCAATTACTGCAGGTGCATGCTTACATTGTATTTTTCTGTTTATTAAATAAATAAGTAAATTAATAATAGATGAAGAAATGCATGTTCTTAATCTTGTGTGTTAATTAGAATTATGAGTAAATGGCCACATGAGCCATAACAAACTGCCTGTGTCTCAGACAGGACTGTGCACCAAGTGAAAAGAGGAAATTAAGGAATGATCAGTATCAGTGGAACCTTTTTTATATTGTTCCTAATTTTGCATGAGCAGTGAAAACTGACCAATTAAGGGTTTATGACCACAAATGTGCCAAACAAAGCACAGCAATGGACACAAATTCACTACCACACACTACCAGGATCAGAAGTAATGATTGAGAGGCTTATTCTGAGTATATATTATAATGAGTCTAATTGTATTTTAGGGGAAAATGTTTCATGCTTTTCCTTTAAACTTAAAGTTTATAATGTCATGTAATAATGGTATTCCTATGTCATCATAACTGACTCAATAAACACATTTTTGCAAAGCCAGTCGAATGTAATAATTTTATTTTTTTATATTATGTTAAATTAAAGGAAGGTATATATCAAAAACATACAATATTTACATTATGAGAATAATACATTTTATTACAGTTCTCTGGAATTAAATCAATAATTCAGAAAGAAATTATTTTTAAAGTACCTTTGTACCTTTTCTGTATAGTTTTGTGATGACTGACAAACTGATAAGAAAGGACAATGTAACCTGTAAAAAAGCTGTACATAATAATGCTGAGAATATTAAAATAAAGTCATTAAGACAAACGTGATTAAATAAAGACAAGGAAACATTTTTGCAACAGTGCAATTCATAATGTTGTCCAGCAGATGGCAGTGTTGTATACATAGTAAGAGGCAATCAAGCCTTTTCAATTTACTCCTATTTTTCACAAGGCATATTCCATATACACCATGATGTGATGACCCCAGTTGTCAGAGAAGTAGCTCCATTTAGGTTGGAGTTCCAGTCACAGTCATGATGTCACCAACCTATAAAGCTGTGGCTGTACTAACACTCTGCCCCTCCCTGCATACGCGCCAACCCGCTGATGTGCTCTGTTTAAGCTCTCGTTTTGATAATTTAATGCATTCCAACACTTTCACACACACACACACACACACACACACACACAAACCTTGCTCTCATGCCTACAACATGCACCACATACTTACTGTACGTACTGATACTCACACCTCTTACCTTTGGGTTAAAAGCCATAAATGACAGTGGTTGTAGAAATGTGTTTGTTGAAAAAGTCACTTTTTCTCCTGTTTCCTCTGCTTTCGTGACCATCACCATGGTTAGTAAATTAAATATAGAAAAACACCTGATTGTCACTGAGAAATGTGGAGAATGAAATGTTAAATAGAAAAGGTTGGATGTAGAGAAAGAAAAATAGTTCTTAGGTTTTAATGGGTACAATTAAAAGAAAACAGATTTGATTTGGTGATATGGTTTATATTGTAAACATTTTGTCTTTATCTTAAAAAAGATTTTTACTGAGAGGGATGCACCTCGTCACGTCAACATCCCCCTCCACTTAAACAGTTTTTTTCCATTCTGAATAATGTGTGAGCCTTGATTTACTCAGACTTCCATTTCTATCTGATGTGAATACCAGAAACATTTTATGTCTGCCATCTGTTATCAAGTAAAAATAAAATAACATTTCTTGGTACATCCTTAAACACTGAAACTGCTAAATGTGAAAAAATACGACATCATAAGGTTTTCTACATCCCATAACAATGAACTTCAGGTTTTACTGATGTTAGGTTAGTTTGGATTAAAGTATGACGTATTTTATTTTCTATCACCCATTCCCAATGAGGAGTTTCTCAGTGATAAGTGTTGCACATACTAATTACAGTGTCCTACACCGTGTCCAATTATAGCAGAATCATTGACAGTATCACATAGACATAAGACAAACTGTGTCAATCATCTATACTGATCAATTTGATGTTTTAACAATATACTGTGGATACTCATGAAGAACCAGTTGCAAACACACAGCAATCACATTTCAACAAGATTGTTTTAACAATATCTTATTAAGTTATAACTTGAAATATCATATTGTAACAAGAAAAGCCGTCATGCTTGATAAGGATTTATGCCATAATTACATGAAAATATCATATAATGTGAACTATGGTCTTATTATGACACAAAGCTGTCCAAGTTACTTATCATATTAAGGCCTAGCAGAAGAAGGTTTCTATAATAAAACAACAAATGTAAGAAATTAAGTGCAAATAGTGAACTTTTAAGCCTGTATCCTGGCTGGATAATAAAACAGGGTGGTAAAACATTGTTCAAACAGTGTATAAGGTCAATATGACCACTTAAGATGCAGGTTTAGTCATGTCTCTTAGTGACTCTGTGAGGGTAGAGATTTTAGGGTTGCAGTTAAATATTAATACTAGGCACATAGTGGCTATTCTTAAATAGAAAAGCTCAAGGAAATCAATTTCGGTGCATGTAATGTGCCCTAAAGTGAAAGCCCATGAGGGTGTGTTTGCTCAGTTTGTGTGACTGCAGCCACGGCAACAGAAACACAGTGTACCAACTCCGGACAACCGGGCAACAGGAATTTAACACATACTGCTCCGAGAGTCTCTAAAGGGCAGCCTTTGGAAAGGACCCAGCAGGTACGTCGAGAGTTTTGGCTTTTAACTTTGTGAAAATCCTCTAGAAGATACGACAAACACAAATGGGAAGCTCATAAACCAACCACGCTGATGTAAGATCTAAATGTCCCTAGCACTGGCGTTGTCCTGTGCTGTAGGATATTCTCAGGGCTGCTGTCCATGAATGACCGGGTCAGGTGGGTCCAAATGACTATGGAGGATTTTAATGTTATAATTTCTGGAATTGAGTCAGAATATAAATAAGATAATCTGAAGGTTTCCACTCGAAGCCATCCTGGTACAAATATACAAGGCAGTTTAGGCAATTACAATGTGTTTTGTGATTTATTTTATATATGCTGTTCTATAGTGAATCAGAAAGTGGAGCGCTCAGTCATTAATAAGTGGAAAAAAAAAAAGAAACGGAAGAAAGAGAGAAGCTGATTGTGAATGTAAAGTTATTTTGTGCCTTTGGTCACAATCTGTCAACATTTTTCCTATTCCTTCTTTTTGACAGGAGAATCCAAGCCTTCTTGGTCTGTCACGTCCAAACTAATGTAGTTTAACATAATTCAGCATTTTTCAGTTCCATTTTTAATATATAGGCGTTCACTTACTTTAAGTCCTTCTGACTCATTAAAGTTCATGTTGTTGTCATTGTATGCATTAGGTCGTTGTTTGTGTGTGATCTGAAAACTGCATCAAGCCATTTATAACATTTTACATGTGTAAGAGGTAGATTTATTGACCATGCACATATGCAGATATTAGTGTCATTTTAGACCAATCACTGCTCATGTATATGTATGACGATTATTGGTCTTTAACATAGTGTAATTGTAAAATCACAGGACAAAAAATCTTAAACCTGATGACAGACATTCGTGAAGAGAAAGATTTAACACAAGTAAAAGTTACTCCATTAAAGCATAAAGAGGAAATTTTGTGAAGGTCATTGATGAAATGATGTGGGTAGATAAATGAATCAATGAATGTTTTCCATAACTGTTCAGCTGTATGTGAGGTGATTCCATCATGAAGGATTTACCTCTGTCCCTGCTGAGTCGAGGGTGTGGTCAGTTCGTCACTGACAAAGGGAGACAGGATGGACGACTAGACATCTGTTTCACACCACAGGTATGACTTTATTGTGTCAGTGTATATGTTTATTGGTATTTACAACCCCCATCAAAATATGTATTTGTATTTTTAAAATGTCGTATTTTTTTAAGCAGATTTTTTACTACCATCAGTGATTAGTGAGTCAGGATTTCATTTTTACATTTAAGATGGATGGCATTACTTCTTTCATCATGAGTTTCTTCCTTATTAAGCTCCTCCCACAATGAATATTCAGCATATGATGGATGATTACTGTTCAAAGTCTTGCATGTGAACAGGTATTAAAGTCAAACGGCAAATCTGCAAATATTGACTTTAGATTCCCAAACTGACAAATCGAAAATGGTCTCACAAATACCTGTTTAAGAGTTGTAAATATTATTGAGTGCTTATAATTTATCTGAAAATAATTTATTGTATGCACTGATTTTTATTTGCCTAATTGTTGTATTTGCAGATTAACTTTATATATGCTAAATATTTCTTTTTATTTTGTGATGCGGTGATAATTACAAACAAATTTATAGACAATTTTGAACAACGCACATTACGACTTTTATAATAATGTGTGTTCAAATAAAGGTTAAATGAATGAAAGAAAGTCAGCCCCATCATACATATTTATTAACCCTTAAAGACCAATAACTATTTTTGTGGTGACTTCCAAATCAATATTTCTCCACATTTAACCTTTTCTAAGTGTTTTATCACTCTTCATTACACTATTATTCTCTGCATTTTGCATTTTTCAGTAAAAATCTGGTATTTTCCTGTATTTAATTTACTAATCATGTACACTTTCATGAAAGAAAAACATTTTTACAGCAAAATACATCATCAAGTGAATGTCAAAACATGCATTTACGACCACTGTCATTTGTCTACATGGAGTAAATCAGTGTTTCAGAGGATGAATGTGTGTCCACGTTCACTACGGAGCCTCTGGACGTTCAAATAACACACATCTGATTTTGCTGAAAAGCTTAGAAATGGACTTGAACCTGAATTATGAACATGTATCGATAGGATCAGTGATTCAAAACTTATTAAACATTTTATATCAGTAGATGCTTTGGTCGCTGGAAGTTCAGGTCTTTGAGGGTTAATCAATCAATGTTTTGCAAACATACACCGACCAATAGGATTACTACATATGGAAGTCTCGGGACTCTCTGCTTCGACTGTCTAAAAGTGGATGTTTACTCACTGGAGAGGAGCCAACCCTTCCAAAGACGTACACCACTCGCAGGGGGCCGCTCATACTGTACTCCCAGGTATGTATTTTTGTACATGAGGAGCCTATTCACTGATTAGAACTTTAGATCCGAGTTTGATCCAGAATTCAGCATGAGCAAAAAAAAGAATTCTGTTTTTGCTTTATCATTTATTGTTACAAGGATCTGGTCACTCTGAAAACATGTGGCTCAGAGGCCGTTGATGGGAAACAGCAGGTTGTGCGTCGGTATAATCCACAAGTGAAACAGCAGCTGAGCACGATGAAGGAGCTCACATCCACCATTCTGAACTACAACAACCATCTGGTGTGTGAAACAGACCAATGCCTTACACCTGCTGCCTGAGTTATGGTTGAAAAACTGTCATTATTAATGTCTCTTCTATGTAGTTAACCGCCTCTAGGCTGGTCCCACCGCTCTTTCCTCCTTATCACCTTCCTCCACCTCCGGTCCTCCGTGGTCCCAGTCCGTTACCTCTTCACACCACTCAACAGCAACTCAGTCCAGGGATGCATGTCCATGTAAAACCACCATGGAGAAACATTGAACAACAGGAGAATCCATCTGAAGGTAAAATAGATAGATTAGATTAGATTAGGATAGATAGATAGATAGATAGATAGATAGATAGATAGATAGATAGATAGATAGATAGAT
>JAPQRQ010000015.1:19912078-19941168 GCA_037367365.1 Apogon talboti
GTACAGCTTCAAAAAGAAGATGGCAAATATCAATGAACTCTACTCTTACAAGGAGCTGTGTATTAAATAAAAATAAAGAGATATTTAAAAAGGAAGGGAAAGAACAGTCACCCCTAAAATCGACTCACCTGTTCCTTGTCCCATTTCGGACATTTCCTGAAAATGTCATTAATATCCGTCTATAACTTTTTGCGTTATGTTGCAAACAGACAGACAGAGAGACAGACAAACAGACAGACAGACAGACAGACAAACAGACAGACAAACAGACAGACAGACAGACAAACAGACAGAGACAAACAGACAGACAGACAAACACAGACAAACCCTGGTGAATACATAACCTAATAACATAGATATCACATTGAGTCACTTAAAAGCCTAATAGCAGTAAAAGTCTTCAGTCGGTTTGTCCTACATTTTTGTCTTTGAAACTTTGTGACCAGATGGAAGTCGAACAGATCAATATAATGAAATGTAATTTTACTGCATGTCTTAACAAATCTTTGCAGTCGGTTTGTATTTTGTTAAAGACAATCATCCAGTTGATAAATAAAAGAAAAGATGAGTACTGATTCAATAAAACAAGAGTCTGGATGACATTAAAACCACAAAGCTCATGATAAAAATACATACACTGGTGGACTTCTTTTTTACAGACGGCATCAACATGTGAATCAAAGCTCATATTGTTCTAAATAACGGAACTAAAATACCTGGAACTCATAACCACAGGAGACAAACTTCAAAGATTTTTCCTAAAACCAGTCATTAGAAATGTAGTTTAATTCTCCGCAGGTAAAATTCACTAACGCATTGAAACATTTCCTTAACCTCCTAGGACCCACTGTCCACGTATGAGGACAAGAAATTCACAGCTTTATACAAAAAAAAAAGAAAGAAACAACTGTCCACCGCAAATGACATTCCATAAATATTTTTAAGAATGCATCTGAAAAAACTGTTGCATCATGATGTTTCCAATATAAGCAATTATTTCATTAAAAAAAGCCAAAACTCAAAAACCTGTGGGACTCCTGGGTCTTAGAGGTTAAATAACATCCACATAGGCCAAATAACCCACAGTTCTTAATGCAGTCTCTGCCCTGGACGTCTGCTGTTCTGTGTCCCGCAGCGGGTTTCCAGTCGGTCCTGGTGGATCCTCTGTTTAAGTTCCACCACACTCTCCGCAAACTGGACCTGCAGGAGGAGGAGTATGTCCTCATACAAGCCATCTCCCTGTTTTCTCCAGGTAACAGCAGGTATCAGTGCTACAACTGTATTAGGATCATTTTAGGTCAAATTAAACCATTTTTAAACTGATGAAGGGAGAATATTTTGACATGATTTTTTTTTTTTTTTTTTTTGCTAAATGAAAGTGGTAAATTTACAAGACTCACTTACCAAGAAAATTCCACATATTCTCTGAAAATATAAAGCTTTCTGGGCTTTTTCTCTTTTCTCAAAATTTCTCAGATTTTCTGAAAATGTCCAAGACTTTTTTTTTTTTTTTTACACTTTTAATTTGGGTAAACAGTGGTGACTGGTTCAACAAACACTGGAGATGGCAAAACAATAGCAAAAATAAAAAATTAAAAAGATTGAAACGAAAAAAAAATTGCAATAAATAACATGAGGATGACAATAACAGTGATTTTACTATGAGTAAAGCAAACCTGTTGTTATCATCATCATCATCACTTCTTCCTCTACTAATTCTTCTTCATGTTATTATTTTTAGTGTTTAGTATTATTCTGTTATTACTATGATATTCTTGTAAGACTTTAAATATTTTATTTCCGGAATGTTCTTCCAGCTCATTTTGTTCTTATTTTACTTAAGGTGATCATAACATGTTGTCATATGATGCAAGGTTTCTACAAACCCTTAAAAATGTTTAAAGTCTAAAAACACATTCTCAATTTCAGGCCTTTTTCAGGATTTTTACCATTTTGGTTGAATGTTCTTTACTGCCTGGTTGAAGTCTGATGAAAATAACTGCTCTGTATTAGGAACACTGGTTATAAAGGCTTCAGACCAGACCAGAGCTCAGGGGCCTCAGTCCAATGTGGTCTCAAGTGGGTCAGACCAGTAAAATAATGACATTATGATTTTTTTTCTGTTTTAGTGCAGAAACACTAAAAAGCTTTTTCACCAAAAAAATGTGAAAACATGAACAACCTGAGATTTATTAAGAAAAATAAGCACAATTTTAACACTATTATGCCTCAACTTATCATTTACACATGTTCATTACAGATCGTAGGGGTTCTACAAAGGCACAAAAGATTAAATAACAGGAATATTGTTAAAATTTTATACCTAGGAATTTGGAGTTGTCATTATTTATAGTTTTTTTATGCTATTATTTTACTGGTCTGAAGCCAGTTCAAATCAGATTTAATTGTCCTGTACTCTATGTGGCCCCTGAATTAAAATGAGTCCTTCAGTGTAATTTTTGCACTTTGCAAATTCATCCCCTGGGTCAGATTGGGCCGTTTGTTTGACACCCCTGCTTTAGAGAAACCAGAAAAAAAACCAAAAAACAATGAAAAGCCTCCAGCAAAAACACCGCAATTACCTGGTATTGTTCTGCGCGCTCATGGGGATCATCGTCACCATCTGCCTCCAGCTCAGCAGCATGTAAAACAGGTCTTAAATTACACCCCTAATGATCCTAAATCAGCCTCGATTTTTAACGAGTTTATCCCGGTAGAAACCCAATATTTATCACAATACTTTTAAAATTAACCCTATAGTGTCTCAGTCTGGTTGTTGTCTGTCCTTTCAGATCGTCCAGGTGTTCAGCAACACGATGTCATAGACGACCTGCATGAAAACCTGGGACTGACACTAAAAACCTGGATTGACTGCAAGAGGACAGGCCCAGAAAAACAGTGAGTGACCGTTTGCCGTTCAGTCCACCGCCTTCCCCCGCCGTAACGCCGCCTTTCTCTCCACTGTTTCTGCAGCTTGTTGTATCCCAAAGTGATGGCCTGTCTGACAGAGATGAGAACGATGACTGAGGAGTACAGTAAACAGGTTCTGCAGATCCAGGACATCCAGCCTGATGGTATTTCTCCTCTTATAATGGAGGTGGTCAGTAAGGACATCTGAGTATTCATTATTATCTGCTTTATGGACAACTCTGGGATGGAGACGGAATGTACCTGTATATGAATATAAAGCAAATACTGTTGGGGTTGTGTGCAACATACATATATATTAAAAAAAAAAAAAAACAGATGCTTGATATTCATAAACTGCACAAAATCATGAAGAGCTGAAGATGTATAAGTATAATTTGTCATTTTTTTGGTGTTATTTTTATTATTTGCTGATGGTATCTGTTGTGTTTTCGTATGTTTCTGTGAATTACTGCTGTTTGTGTGTTATTTTTTTAATATTACTCTAAGAGTGTATGAGAATTTAAGTAGTTTATTTCCAAAAATGTTCTTTACTGTTGATATCTGCCTCTGAGGTCACTGTAAAAGATTTTTTTGGGAATAAAACTGTTAAAAGAGCTCCAGCTCAGACAAACGCTGCCCCACTGTGGTCAAACTAACACACTGTACTGTATTAAAAGCGCTGAACAGCCAATAGTGAACGTCTGACATCAGTTTTCCCATCTTTAAAAATAATGTAAGTGGCTTCAGTGATGGAATTTAACTTAAGATTTACATGTATACTTTCATTTTATGCAAATTTACACTTCTACTCCACAACATCTCAGGCAAATTATGCATATTTTCTGCCTCTACATTTGTCTGACAGCCTTAGTTACTTTTCACATTACATTTTTAAAACCCTTTTGGATTAGATAACAGATATATGTTTATACATCCTCACAACACCACTGTTTATATGAGCTCATGAAAAATTGACTTTTTAGAGATCCTCACAGGACAGGGATGCTACAAACATACCAATAGAAAGTGAGTTCAAATGAATTAATCCTTAATCATCTACAACAAAACACTTAAAGGAACAATTTTAAGTGCATTTTGCTGATAAAACTTTTTTAACCTAGATAAATGTAAATGTCTCTATTTCACACCTCTTAACAACTGGTACAAAAGTGAATAAAAAACTGAAACTGGGCTTATTTCACAGCCAAATCTGTTGCAACATGTATGTGCCTGCTGGTTCATGTTGTGATAAACTGAACATACATGCGTTCTCTCAAAGCTTGACATTTTACATCACAGTCATTTTAGGTCAGGGGTCACATAAACCTCAATATGAGCTCCAATGGGTCAGCCCAATACAATAATAACATAATAACCTATAGAGTCACTATTTTTCCTTATGTATTAAACTGAAAAGCGTTTTCTGTTGCAGCTCCTAAATAATTACATGACTAACCTTTGCACCTTAGACCCCTTCAGTTTCCATTTTTAAAACTCATCTTAAAACCTATTTTTACTCCTTGACTTTTGACCCAGCATGAGACTGCTCCTGATTTATTGTTTTATGTTATTGGTTTTATAGTTATGTTTTTATGATATATTGTTTTTAAAGTGCACTATGAGTAAAGTTAAGTTGATAAAGTTGATTACATTATGAAAATGTTAACATCCACAAACTATCCCTTAAAAAATGTGAATAACATAAACAACCTGAAATTTCTTCAGATAAATAAGTACAATTTTAACAATATTATACCCCACTTTATTATTTTATGCATGTGCATTACAACGTATACATCTCAGTGGATTCAGTAAAGGCACAAAACATTTAATTACAAGTATAATATTAAAATTCCACTTATTTTTCTGGTGAAATTTCAGGTTCATATTTTTTGGAGTTCTTCACATTTTTTGTGAAAGGATAGTTTGTAAATGTAAACCTTTTCATGTAACTTTACTTTTTTTTAGACTAAAACAAAGAAAATGTTTGAGTTGCCATTATTTATAGGTTATGATGCTATTATTTTTCAGGTCTGACCCAGTTGAGATTGAACTGGTCTATATTTGCCCTTGAACCAAAATGATTTTGACCCTTGACTGTTAATATCTTAAGTGTAATTTTTGCATTTCACATATTCATCCACTGGCCAAATGTTTGACACCCTTGCACTAGACACCTCATCATCATGGAGGTAAGAGGTTTAGATGTTTTTCCCTTTTTATTGCAATACTTATACTACTCTCTTATCATTTAATACTTGTATTTCATAGATCTGTGTATTTGTATGTTTGGCTCCTGGTTAATTCTGCTGCTGTTTATCTTGTAAAAGAGATTATTTACCCAGGAAAGACTTATTGTGATTAAAAAAAAAAAGTTCAATAAAAAAATAAAATAAGTCAGGTTTTGAATACAGAACCTTTACTTCTATTTTAACTTATAAAACACTGATATAAACAGACTCAAGTACACTTAAAGATGAAGCAGACAGACTTGGATCATTTCCAGGCTATCCTACTCTTTATTTAATGCAAATTACAGTACCAGGGAACTATTCCTCAGAGCACGCAGAGGGAATATTTACATAGGCGCACATTTAGCATACCTTCACAGAACAAAAGAAAAGAAAAAAAACAAAACAAAAAAAGAACAAAAAATTTCAGTCACAAACAGAGGCATTCAAGTAGTAGTACTGTTATACAGGATGTTTTCGTAGTATTTTCTATGATTTTTCTTTTCTTTAACCCCAGTAAAACTCAGTTAGCAGGTTATACTAGTATATATGCGAGTACAATCAATTTTACTAGCATATTTAACCAGCATATGTCCGTGCTTTTCTTCTTTTTTGGTAACCTTTGTGGTGGTTTTATTGAACTGGAATCAGGGGTAGGGGTGAAGTGGTCAAACGTTCTGGTGGAGGATAGCAACACGTTCATGAATGCAAAATTACAGCAAGCAGGAGACGGGAGAAAGGCTACATGACTCGACCCCTTAGGTGCTACTGAATTCCCCCCGGATACACAGACGGGGAGGAGAACAAGCAAGAGGACAAGAAACAACAGAATATCCAGAGAGAGACAGAATACATTATTGCCTCTGAGGATGGCTCATCACAACTACATCATAGTTTGGCTTTGGTAACAGAACCAACACTGTGAGTAATACAGAAACTGTACTGTATTTTATATACAGTATAAGAGGCCTTTTTTAACCCCTGCTGCCATCCATAACACTCCCACCCCACCCCCAGCCACTTCATGCCCCGGAGCCTGTGCCAGGACTGTGGTATACATGTTTTGTGCGTGCATGTGTGTCCAAGATAAAACCTTTAACATCTATTAAAATAAACACTTGTCTACTGTATCTTCAGCTAAGGAGAATATCCTTATAATTAACAATGTCTGTATATTACATTTAATGTGCAATGATGAAAGGGAAACGTGTGAGTGGAGGGGTCAGAAAATCAGGTGCAACAGTGCGATGTCAGTGAGTGTGTGTGTGTGTGTGCGTGTGTGTGTTGCAGGAAAGCAGGACATTCAACAGCACCAAAGGGAGAGTCACAATACAAGGGTGAAGAGGGTTGGGTGGTGTGCGGTGGGGGTGATGAACAAGGCGAAGGTGTATGAAAGCAAAGGCACTCCAAACTATAGTTACACTATACATGACTAGTTCTTGTTACAATAATACAGCTGTCTTCTACTGTACTGTACAGGTAAGATTGAACATATGGCTGGATAAAGCTGATCATCATCATCATTATCATCATCATCATCATCTACAGTATCCATAAGCAACATCAGTTTTGCCCTGATTGTTTTTTTTTTTAATAATCTTTTTTCCCTACCCTTTGTCATCTTTGTTTTTGCTCATAAACAGTACATGGGTCTGCATATATACATACCTTGAACACAACATGGAAAAAATAATCAACATAACAACATAAAAAAAAACATACAAGTCATACAAGTCAGAATTTTGGTGAGGAGCATTTATACTGTATATACAAATTCAGCTTTTTTCTCTTTTTTTTGTTTTTTTTTTTCCTTTTAAATGTAGTGAGTATTCTCTGTAAATAAGACGGACTGTACCGAGTGGCTCTATGTGCGGGAGGTGGAGCAGAAAGAAAGAAAGAAAGAAAGCTAGGCTAACGTTTCAGTCAGTGGTCACCACGAACGAGAGACAGCGGTCAGAGGTATCTGGACACTGCTGCGCCCCTCGCCCCCCGAAGATCGCCGCCGGAGACTTGTCGGAGATTCAAGGAAAAGAAAAGTTAAGAAACGTCTTCGGTTCTTCACGGAGATAGACGGAGAGGAAGATCATGACGAGAGGAAGAGGTGGGGGAAGCGTGGAAGATGTTTTTTTTTTTTTGTTTGTTTGTTTTTTGTCAGGACGCTGCACTGTCACAGAAAACACTGTTACAGAGTCGGTACAAAGACAAGGAATAGAGCAATGCCCTAAATCCACCTACAGCCTTAAATACAGACAAGAGAACCAGGAAGTGAATGCTGGAATCTAACCACACTCCAGCAAAACCAAAGAAACAAAACACCACCTTATCTAATTCTATTGTCATTAGGCAGCAGCAAATATTGCCACTGCTCTGCCAGATATGAGCTCACCATAAATGATTTCTGAACCATTGTAGTTAATATACATATATCTATATATACTTTTTATACATAAGGAAAAGTAATATATAAACTGTGTTATGTATGCGTGTTTGTTTTGTATTGTATGTATATATTATACAAGCACACAGGACCAGATACATGTCACATCCATCTCACATGTCAATCCAAATCTGCCCAGGAATACAAAAAATAAAAATAAGATAAAATAAAAACAGTTTGCTTACCATTTAAAAACAACCCCAGGCAATCAAAAAAACAAAAAAAACAAAAACAAAACAAAAAAAAAAAAAAACGTGTCCAAACTTTACCCCCTGCGAGTGGACTGCTTCTTTCCACATACATCAGGATCATCATGCATCCAGGTGTGTGACTGTGTTTATGAATGTGTATACGCGTGCATGAGCCTCATGCCTTGTCTGCGGAAAGTGGAGGTGGAAAAAGTGAAAGGGTGGGTTGACCCAACGGGTGATCCTAACCATACTCAGGCCATGCACTACAGGAGGAAACCAAGAAAGGGGCGAGGAGGGAGCTTGGCCAGGGGGACACAGAGGTCAGAGGTCAAAGGATGAGGATGCAGAAAAATTGAACACCGTAAGGGAAGGGCCAAGGGTTACAGCTTAGGACTTTTTTTCTACAGATTGTCCTCTTACAAACATTAGCAGGCTAGCATTGTGTATACATGTACAGTGTACTTGAATCTTTAGTACAGCCGACAACACCTCTGGCCCTGCGCTTTGCTTCCCTGTTGAAAGGGCACGGAAGGATATTTTTGGCGGAGGATGAAGAAGAGTTCGAACAGCTGGATGGGGGGGGGAGGGCGGTCGGGGATAAGAAAGGCAGGTGGGGATGGTTTGTGGTTGTGGCACGGGGCTGTTGGCTAGCTGTTGAACCCGGACTGCGTCAGCATCGCTCCGCTGCTGTCAGGGAGTAGAGCAGGGCAGAGCTCAGCCCCCTGACCGGGGCAATGGAGAGGCCGTGGGCTGGGGCTGAGACCGGGGAGGGGCGGGTGGTCTGTGGGCTCAGGAGGTGGAGTTGGAGGCTGAGGCAGAGGCGGTGGTGGTGCTGGGACCTCGCTCTGTGCTGCTGCCATCTACGGACAAAAAGAGGACATAATCAGACGGCTGGGAACAAGTGATTTTCTGCAGCATGACGAAGAAACGGCAAAGACTGAAGCGCAGTTCAGACTAACGCTGCGTTCACACTGAAGGTCTTAATGCTCGATTCTGATTTTTTTGCTGAAATCTGATTTTTTTTTTTTTGCATGGTTGTTCATTTTATAATTTAAATGCAACTTCCATCAGACTCATGTGTGAACAGTCTACGGTCCTGAAGTGACCCACATGTGCAGAATATGTGACATCACACGCAGCACATAGTGTTATAGAAGTAAATATGGATGTTACCAAGTCCAGAGTTGTAGCATTTGTCGCATTTCAATGACATAAAAGTCAGATGAATTGACCGTTCAGACTGAAGTCACATTGTAAAACATCAGATACAGTATGTATCTGGTTTAGGATCACATATGAGAGTGGCCTGGGTTTGATTTGTGCTGCTGTGCTGTAGATACAGGTTACATATGGGCAAAAAGTCAGATTTGGGCCATTTTTACCTGCAGTGTGAACGTAGCCTCAGATTCACAAAGACCTGTCAGGATGTTTCAGGGTAAACCTGCAGTGGTGTGAGCGGGCTCGTCTAGACTTTAGTTAAACCAGTTGATGGTGTCACTGGTCGTCAAATCACCAGCGGCTGGTTTTGGAGCATAGTTGTTTTTTTTTTTTATATAGTGTATGTTTTCCTCAGTATTTATGGGCTGTAGCTCATCTGTCACCAAGAAGCACAGTGTTTTTATTAGCTCTTCTGAGGTGACAGAGGCTCCAAGAACAGACGGGAGAAATTCACAACCATCACATAAGTCTTTTTTATTTTCACTTTTCCATCAATACTACAATCCTCATTGTCATTCACATTTTATGTTACTACAGATTACATCCAGCTACAAAGAAGTCTGAAAAGCCGACAATTGTTTCCATGGAAACGACACACCGTCTCTGCATCCTGCATTGGTGTGTTGCAGCAAGTTTCAACTACTGTCATTGTGAATCTTCAGTCTGAATAAGGCTTAAAAGTCTACAATTCTAATTTAGCTTTTCTTTACGGCCATGAGTGAAGAAAATGAAGAAAATCCATTCATAAAACTAATAAATAGAGCTGCTAGTTAAACAACCTGTGGTGGCAGAGGCGTTGGTTGGGGTAGAGGTGGTGGCCTGGCTGCGAGCATGGGCAGGGATGAGTATGGAGGCCAAAGAGGGATTACTGGATAATTCTAAAAAAAATAAATAAATTAAAAAAAAACAAAAAAATAAAAAAATAAAAAATTAGAGACAGAGGGAAAAAAAATAAAGGTACTGGGTCATGTCATGACAAAACTATTTATGACCATAATAAAACCTGCACAGAGGTAATATATGCCACTAAGTACAATGAAAATCTTTTACCAGAATCTGGTAAAACATTATTACATGTTAACACTATAGAAACTGTGAATGCAGAGGTGATAATCAACAGATATAGTGTATCGCAACTGGCATTATCATTCACTCCAAAGAACTTACTTGTAAGGTTTTGTTTTTGAAGTGTAATCTTTATCATACAGATTTGGAATGGCTCTGGCACCTGTTCTTACATTTACCATGTTCTACTGCAGGCTAATACACTAACTTATACACTTCTATCTCCTATATTTGATGATTCATGCGACGTGATTGTGCAAAGCCTTTGTTTTTAATCTTTTCATTTACTCTGTCCACGTCGATGTACATTCTCCACTTCAGAAGGCATTTACATGTGGACGAGGCAAAAATATAAATAAATAAATAAATATTTGGTTTGCAATCTATCAGTGTTAGTGTGGACAGGGCATGAGAGATGTGTGCACATGTCTACTCATTCTTCCACTTCATTTCTAGAACTGCTTACAATTTGCTTATAAAGTAATGTCAGTTTTTTTAAACATGTTGAAGTAGAATTTGTGCACACCTTGGGTGGTAAAATTGAAGAGGGAGGGCTTCTCTCTCCCATTGGGCAGTTTGACATTAGGATCACGCAGTTCGTCGAAGAATGAGTGTGCACAGGCCTCTAGTGGGGTGAGGCGGGCTGTGGGCGTGTACTCCAGCAGGCGGGAGCACAGGGCGATGGCCTCTGGAGGCGTACGCGGCCGGAACACCTGAAAACATCGAGATACACGGTCAGATACTGAACGGCAACCATATGAAGACAGACTGGAGACATTTCAGCGTAGTTAATCAAAAAATGGCATGGCTTCCAAAGGGTTAGCGGATGGAGAACTGCTCTTTAGTGCATCACATGAAACACTTTTCACAGTTCATATGTATGAATAATGAATATGTCCCTGTTAATTGCATTAATTGTAGCGGTAAACTGAAACAAAGGGCTCGCTGCCGTCTATTCACTGGATAAATCTTACTCAATGGAAAGGCTGTGGGAGGAGCCAGGAGGAGACAATCCTCCTTTACAGCTGCCCCCCTGTTTCATATTTCATCTGACTTAAAATAAGCACTAGCATGGTTCAATGAAATGAACAACATATGTGACGTATTGGATGATATACTACTATATGATACAGGGCAGCTGGGCAAGTTTGTGAATGGAGTTGTCTGTACGCATCACTCACATATACTAGAGCTATATATACTGAACATTTGGACTAGTACATTAAACACCTACATACATCAGTGATCCAGCTTTCTTCAGTTTATACGCTATAGAAATCAGTTTAATGACAGCTGGAAAAGGTTCAGCCTCTACTCAGATCTTTACAGTCTGTAAAAACTGTACAGTGCCACAAAACACTGCTTTGATGGTTGTGAATAATGAGTTAAAATTATTTAAGAAACGCCTGAAAAATGATCTTTTCTATCTTCAGGTGTAATAAGTTAGTCTTTTAGGTGACAAAGCTGGGCAGCTGTGATACAGGAGGCGGAGTGTTGGCAACACAAGCATGGACAGATACTGCAGTGATGGATCTTAGAGAAGGAAAAGGGCTCCTGTACCTGTTGACTCACCTTAGTCCAAGGATGTGCCTTGATCTGGGGGAACTTGAACTCGGTGTAGTTGGGGTTCATCTCACGGATCTGCTCTCGAGTCGGGGTGCCAAGAACCTGGAGGGCAGAGGTGGACCATTAAGGAGGAAAGAACAAGACAAATGGCCCAGAGAACAGAACTGATGAAGCAGAAGTAACAGGAAACAGACTGATACGAGGGCGGCAGAGGGACAGACGACAACAGGGGTGTCAAACTCAGTTTAGTTCAGGGCCCACATAGCCTCGATATGATCACTAGTGGGCCAGACTAGTAAAATAATAAAATAACCTATGAATAACATCAACTCCAAATTTTTTTCTATGTTTTAGAGTTAAAAAAGTAACATTACATGATAAAAATGTTTACATCTACAAGCATCCTTTAAAAAAATGGGAATAATGTGAACCACCTGAAATTTCCTAAGAAAAATAAGTGGAATTTTAACAGTATTAGGTCTCACCTCATCATTTTACACATGCGTACAACTTACAGATTCAAGCGGATCTACAAAAGGCACAAAATATTTACTTATAAGTTGCACTTCCTTCTCTTAAGACATTTCAGGTTGATCATATTTGTTCAGGCTATTCACGTTTTTTATGAAAGGATAATTTGTCAAAGTAAACATTTTTATGTAGTTTCACTTTTTTAGACTGAAACAAAGAAAAAATTGGAGTCATCTTTATTTACAGGTTATTTTGATGGGATTTTACTGGTCCTACTCAGTTGAAACTAAATTGGGCTGTTTGTGGACCCTGAACTAAAACTATAGAAATCTAATGCATTATTATTATGATTATTTTGACACACACACATCCCACGGGCCGGACTGGACCCTTTGGTGGGCGGGTTTCATCTGTCACCCCTGGACTACAACATAATGTATTTAAAATGAACTGTGAGTATCGTACATTAGGACCTAGTGGTCACCCTGGTCATTCGATCATTACCTTTATAATTTCAACCAACTGATCCACTCCGCTGTCACCGGGGAAGATTGGTTGTCCTAGCAACAGCTCTGCCAGCACACAGCCGGCTGACCACACATCTGACGGAAAAGACAGGTCAACAAACAGTTAGAGAGGTGGCAAAGAAACTAAATGACCACAGGTTTAACATTCCTTTCAACTCCTCCTTCACAATGATAGCAATACAGTGGAAACCGCTTACAGTGATCACGGCATATTTAGCACTACTAAACCAATGCTTTTTCAGAATTTAACCTTTAATTTTGCTAACTACCTTGTTATTACAGGGTTTGTACACATTTTTCAAGGTCAAATTCAAGCACGTTGAAGGGTCATTTTCAATTTTTTCAAGCACAGCCCCTTATCACCAGGGTCAAATACACATCTACAGGAATACATATACTCAGGATTATTTATTTAACTTTTTATCACCATGATGTACATTGTATTATGCTATAAAGATCTAAAACTGTGTTTCACAATAGCAAAAAGCTTAGAAATTAAAGGAGAACACAAAGTTTTATCCAAAAAAGGGAAGCCACTTAGCATTCTTCAAAAACACTCACGCCAATACAAAGATTAACATAAAAATGAACCTGGACTCGACCTGAGAGACCTGCTAATTTTATTTTTTTTTACATAAAGTTTTATCTTTCTAAATGTAAGTAGCTTTGGCTTCTGTAAGTAGCTTTGGCTTGAGTTAATAGTAAAAATAAATAAATAAATCACATCGCAGAGTTAGAACTGCAAGCACTTTCAAGCACTTAACCTAAAATTCAAGCACTTTCCAGACCTTGAAAACACAACATTAAAATTCAGGCATTTTCAAGGATTTCAAGCACCCGTCTGAACCCTGTGGTAGTAGGGGATTTTGTACATGTTTTTCTACCTGTTGTGTCAACACATGTAGAGTATGATGTTATATCTGGGAAATGCCCAACACCGCAGAATTGGAACCACAAGCGGTACAAGTTTTTCCACTCAGTTGCTTGTAGTGATGGTTCCAACGATACAACAATTAACGCAGCATTAAGCTACACAACATAGCCTTGGGAACATCAAGTTTCGCCACTGAATCTTGTTGCCTCATTTTTGGCAGTTTGTCAAATGCTTCAAGGAAAGTACATTTATCATTCAGAGAAAAAAAAAATTCGCAACACCCGCCTCAGGTCGGAAAAAACAAACCTGAACACTGAGCAGACGGGTTACAATAGAAAGTCAGAGGGAAAATAAAATACGCTTTCCTTCTGCAGCTCTCTTTGCCAATCAAAAGACTAAATACTGTGTAAAGACATGACCTCTAGCCGTTTCACGCCGCTACGGGCGCTGCCATGTTGCGTTACGACCCACGTCTGAGGCGAGTCTGATGGAATCTGAACAGCCATCTGTAATTAAAACTGTCAGTCATGTTCTTAACCCTCCCTTTACCCATAAGGCTAACTCTGTGAAAACACCCAAGATTATCCATCAACGTCATACATCCACCTCATGAGCCTCCATCACTGCATACATTTACACAGCCTGTAAACCGATTCCAAAGAAGGTGAACACATTTTGTTTCCTTTCCGACCACTAGAAGTATAATACTCTGAAAGGAAATTCTTAAAATTCTGCCCAATGACAAAAAAAAAAAAAAATGCACAAAAGGAGCCAAAAAGGATGAGTTTTCATTGACATAGTTAGTATTTGAAGTATATATGTAGTATGAGAATCACTTGTTGATATTGTAATTGTCATTGGTACATGCTTCTCAAATAGACTTTTCAACAGGTTTATGAGTTACAGTATATCTTAATTTTTTGAAGTTTAAGGTTTTTTTTGTTTTTTTTTTTTATTTTATTTGGGTTGCCACTGTATTTTATTATGGCCTATGATAGTCAAAGGAACACACTGAGAGGCTGTGAGTAAACTGTAGAATGTACACATTTTCATTAAATTATTTATATGTACCTACTTTACTGTATTCAAATATGACCTAAAAGTATAATTAGAGTGTTTAGAATAAAGAGTTTCTTAAAGTTTGGCCAAAGACGGTTTAATATGGAGTTGGTCCACCCTTTGCAGCTCCAACAGCTTCAAGTCTTCTGTGAAGGTTTTCCACAAGGTTAAGTTTAGGAGGATTTTTGACCACTACCATTCTCCTGGCAACCAGCAGTAGCCACTCGGCCATGAAAACCCATTCCATGATGCTCTCTGTGCATTGTTCTTGAGCTAATCTGAAGGCTACACGAAGTTTGGAGGTCTGTAGCTATTGACTCCGCAGAAAGTCGGTGACTTGTTCACACTGTGCACCTCAGCATACGCCGACCTCACTATGATTTTTTGCGACTTACGAGTTTCTGTTGTTTCAAGTTGCCTCCACTTTATTATAATACCAGTAACAGTTGACCATGGAATATTTAGTAGCGAGAAAAAGGATCCTGTCTCGTCGGAAAGTACAGAGTAGAGGATGAGAAAAGTGATAAAAGCTAAAAACACTCTTGTTTTCACTACTTGACACAGCTCTAAATTAAATTAATGGCATTTGAGCTGAAATTGCAGCATCTTTTCCTACATGGGTGAGTTTGATTCTGAACTGAGATGAACTGTGAATTTATTGTGGCCATTTCCTGTCTTAAAACAGAGTTAAGCTAACAGAGCTATAATGTAAACTATCAGCTGATGTAGCATGTGACCCTTATAAGACACAGAAAAACAGGCTATGAGTTTTTGTTTGAAGAAGAAAACTTGATGATACCATAATACAGATGTGTGTAAATAATGGGCTTTATACTTCAGTCTGTGAGTGATACAGTCTGTGGATACATAGCGTTCGTTGTTGAGGTAGTCGTATGTTCTGGTATGCAACTTCCCCTTTCTGTTTAGAGTTTGAAATATGAATACTACATAAAACCCTTTTAAACAGTGTTGTTTAAGTACATTTCTTGGTGATGTAAAAATGACTTGTGTAGTTTGAAGAAAGAAGTAGTAACATGTATTGAAGCTTGAATTATGTCACCTGCTTTTTGACCACTGTACATAGTCTCCAAAGCATTAATGAGCAGTCGGACTCAACCTACCTATGCTGGAAGTGTAGTCGGTGGCACCGAAGATGAGCTCAGGAGCCCGATAGTAGCGAGAGCAGATGTAGGACACGTTTGGCTCTCCACGGACCAGCTGTTTAGCACTGCACATAAAAACCAAAGCATAATATTATCATCTGTACCACTATAATACACAATCTACCAAATGAAAACACTGTGTGATTTAGTGTCAGTGCTTATTCATATTTATATTGGGTTACAGTGTCAACAAGCTTATGGATTAAACTCTTCAACAGCCAAAAGCCAGATTTTGTTTTCCAGCTGCACTGCCTCTCACCTGCCAAAGTCACAGAGTTTGAGCACAGCGGTCTCTGGATCCAGCAGCAGATTCTGGGGTTTGATGTCCCGATGGCAGATCCCAAACGAGTGGATGTAGGCCAGGCTCCTGAACAGCTGGTACATATACAACTACACAGAGAAGCACACAGAGCAACACACACACAGGTTACATTGGCACAAACAGTGAGCTCAGTTTTTATTGCAGTGTTTAAGCCCGGAAACAAGTACTCAAGGATTGTTTCAGCCCAGTAAAAAGTGTTTTATCAGCAGGTGTTGAGACAATTGCGTCACACATTGTCTCTTCAAAACTTAGAAATCTTTTTATAACTTGGCCACGCAGAGATAAATGAAACATTCTTTATCTTTCTCGTGCCAGGAAACATATACTAAGTAAATACTGAATGAGGATGTATTCCTTTGGATGGATTAATGTAAGCGTACATAATGTTACACACGTTTCATTACACAAAACCACAGTGAAGCCCTGAGGCAAACTGAGTGCATGCTTCATCTGTGTAATCTAATGTATGTCTTTAAATTCAACAAGCAAACAACATGAGTGGATTAATGTTAAATTAATGTTGCTCTGATGTAACGTTAGCATAATAATGAAATATCAGAACAAAACAGACAAAAAAATTTCAAAAATCAGGTTGCACTTGATTATTTTGTGGAAACTGAAATAATCCTCCTACATATATATACTGCATACTACTGTGGTAGAACTGAGGCTATATTATGATTTATTTTTTTAATTATGAGATATCTAGTTTCAGTTTTCATTTAGATGACACTGAAAGAACTAGTTTTGTATGTTAATATAAACCTGTAAGCTTAGCTTGGCATAAAGTTTACCATTCAGCTAGCATAAACGCCATAATGTTACATCACGTTTTAGTCTTCATGCCAAGATAATGTTAATGCCAAGATAAAATAACAGGTGGTACATCCATATACAGTTTAATTTCATCATCCAACTCTGATCTTCATATACCATTGTGTCTGTTTTTTTCACATCATGATAATTTATTCCACCTTGAAGGTCAAACTAGAGCGACAACACAAAGACAAGCACATGTACCTTAACATAAACCATAGGCAGGGTCTGTTTGGCTCGGCTGTAGTGTCTGGCCACTCTGTACACAGTCTCAGGAACGTAGTCCAGAACCAAATTCAGGTACACTTCATCTTTCTGTTGGAGAAAAAAAAAAAAAAAACACAAGAAAACAGAGATTACAAGTTTGCACCACAAGATACTGACTGTGCTTAAAAATATCTCTGCAATTCCCCACAGTACAACTCTGACACATTAATAAACTGATCTATAAATGCATACACTCATGCTCGTGGATTTTACTCCAGAGTTCCTCCCTCTCTGTAGCTTCTCTTCTTTGCTGCAATCGCTCTTTCCCTGATGAAAGAAACTTTTTTTTGCAAACTACTCTAAAGTTTTTTTTTGTTTTTTTTTCTGAGGCTAACTGGAGATCCATTGTATAGGTTCTTCCCCGAGGGCAGGAAACACACACAAGCATGCGTCATAATGGCTAGTGGCCGCAGACAATGATATCATTTCCTTATTTCCTGGCTGGACGAGGGTTGTGTGGAGAGGGTGGGGTTGTGCATATTCCATTAAGGAGCACACTGACCCCAAAAGGACACTGTAACTGAGGCTTCCCCACCCAATTATTCTAGGACTTCCTCTTCCTTAGATTCTGATTGGAGTTAGCAAACACTGAGTCACTGGGTGTTTCTTTAGAAGCCATTGTTTGAAACCTATACGTCAAGACTCACACCGATAGCTCAGACTGAAGTGCAACCAGTGTTAAACATTTTTACACTCAAAGGAACTGACTCAGATGTATGCATTTACAGATAAGCCTAATGGATGGGTCAGTTCATCAGCTGTTACCCACTGACACTCTTCAAGTACTTTTACATACTTGATTTTTACAGAATTTGAGATTAAATGAGTCATCAAGTTATTTCCTTCAAAAGAATAATTTGTCATCAGTTATGACCCTTTCATCATTGAGCACCTGCATAAATGCACTAAAAAGAACACGCCTACGGAGCGTCACCATGCCATTTTAAAGGGTGATTTCTACATTTATGTGGTATTTAATGCGCTGAATGTGTCTGCTATCGCTGGTTTAAGAGATAAGCCAAGAGGAAAATCCATCACCATCATCCAACTCTATTGCCACAACCCACAGTGTGCACACATGCAGACAGGTGACAGTTTAAAAGGAAAAATGAGGTGCCTTGGTAAGGTGTTGAGTCACCCCACGCCTCCATAGCCACTGCAATCCTCTTTGGCACTGACTCTCCAGGTCTGTAAACTCTATATGAGGGATGGACGCCATTGTTCCTGAAGATAATCCTTCTTTTGGTGTTTTTATGATCACCGTCAATCTAAATTTTGCATGTGGGTGATCAGTTCAATTGAGATCTGGAGACTCTGAAGGCCACAGAGAACATCATCCACCACCAAACTTAACAACGCAGTATAAACGATAGACTGAGGACTAAAGTGAGGATTATTTATTTAATTTCTAATGTCTTTATTTTGCTTTGGTTCTTTTTTTTGAGATAATTGATAGTGAATTTCCCCCTGGGGATTAATAAAGTTAATCTGTATAGAGCTGTAAGAGCTTTTCTGCCAAATATCACAGCCACTATTCAGCATTTTCATGATTAACATTATTGTTCATTTTAAGTCAGAAATCGGATTCAGGTGCTCCGTTGTACGCTGAGCAACGTTGCTTTCTGCGTCACAGCCTGGGGTTGCTAAACTGGGACTACTTGAGACTCAAATTTTAGGACAAATTTCACTTCTTTTTGTTTTGTAGAACTTCAGGAAATCATTTTGTCTGTATATTTAAAATATCAGGCCATACAGAGTCCTCACTGCACTTCTTGAGTTCTGTTTTCATTAAAAAAAAATATATGGTTAAAGTCATTATAATGAACTTTGGTGTTGAAGTTTGTTTCTTCTAAATTCTTCTTTTTCAGTGCAAATGTGTGTATATTTGTTCCAGTGTCAGATGCCAGATTTCCCGATTAATAACAAATGGTATGTGTCCTGAAAAAACAAAACATACGGATCAAACCCTAATTTTAATACCTTTCAAAAACACCATTCAGGGACCCCTCCAGTAGTGTGGATGGGGGTCCTGTTATTTTCCTATCATGTCACCTCTCTGTATCTGTTTGTAGACTGTGCATGTTTCTGATTGTACTACAATGTAGATATAGACATAATCTAGTCAGTGACCAGCCTGTCCAACATGAGCAATGCTGCTTTTGAGTAATAAAAAGCACATTAAATGATCAAATTATACCACACTGTTATTCTACTCCATATGCTCTCACATTCGTCTCTTATTGGTGCAGGTTTATATGGAACCCAGTAACATGTCTGCAGAGCTCCGTAAGGAGTCAGTGAAGGGCTCCCAGACGGCTCTGTGGTACACTTCTGTCAGCTCAATGCCCTGCTTTGTACTAACCCCTCACAAACTGTCAAATGGACACACGTCAGAGTGAAAAACAAGGCCAGGAGGAGACACCACTGACACATTCCTATACAAATCTGCCACTAGCGTCACTCTCAACACTCCTCTCCTCTCTGTGCCTCTATCTCGCCGGTGTGTGCGGCCATTCCCTTTTCATTGATAACATTTGTGACGACTAGAGAGCCCACTCCGCCTCATACTCAAAGCCACCAAAGCTATATTTAGCCTAGCAACAGCGATGACTCACTTCCTGCCTCACTACAAAGCCACTTCCTTGGCTTGTTCCCAGATGGTTAGAAAAGCAGGGATCTGATTGGCCCCCCTTTCATGACCAGCTAAATAATTCAGCCTCCAATTTACTAAGAAAACTGCTTGTACCTGAATAAATGGCTCATCAACAGCAATCATTCTACGGCAAGCATGTCATGGTCTGCGGTGTTACTCTCTGCATGACTGTTTCTACAGGTGGAAGTGACATGAGCACATTTACTGTACACATTGCCTTAATAACACCTACAGATGTTGCATTGTTGAAATCAGAAATGACATGAAGGAAGATATAAATCCATATTTAAAGAAAGGTATTAACCCTTTAACAGCAGCAATCTCTCCGGTGCTGCATTTTGCACTTTACGGCATTCAAATTACTGTAACTCCTAAACCGTTTGTACTAACCACATAATTCAAATGGCATCGGAAAGCTGAGACCCTGAGCTTTCCAACACTATATAACACTTTATGGCAGAGACTTCCACATAGGCTAAAAAAACACCTGAAAATAACAAAAAATATGAAGCCATAATACAGATACTGAATGTTCAAGACCAAAAAGCATGTTTGAGCAGACGTACTATAGTTGAAAGTTTTCTGCAACCTCAAAAAGTTTTGTTATGGACATTTACAGTTGTTTCTGATAATAAATATAATAAAAACCTCAAGTCTGTTTTTTCTTTTTTACTAAAATACAATTTCAAGCATTTATTTCATACAATAATGATAATTAATTACCAAATATGCACAGTTAAGTTCTTCCTGAAAACAAAGGTGCAGAAGAATTGGCAAAAAATACATTTTCTGACACTTTTATTGTAAAGAAAGCCTAAAGACACCTAGGCGACCTGTTATAATGGCAGTCTTAAAAGGATTAAGGTAGGGAAAATACACACAAGAGAAAAAGGGAGGGACATGTATAACACGGCACTAAGCATCTATGAATCAGTGTACAAGTATGTTCAGGGACCAGAGTCAAATGAGAGTTTATAACTTTGATTTGATAAGACGTATCCATCACGCAGAGCTCAACAGTAACATCTAGTTGCTTATATAGAAAGGTTTCAATGCAAATATTAACGTCAGCATTATTATCTGGTTTTGTAGCCCTGTTTTCTAGGTTGAGACAAGAAACTGCTATGGGATTTCTTTTTTTCTTGCGATACATCAACAAGAAATGCTGTTCAATATCAACACTTGTATTAAAACACATGGGATGGTAGTTGGAGTTGGTGTGAGCACGAGTTATAGCTGCAGCACTTGAAATCAGTGGGAAAAAGGCCAGATTATGCAGAGATACACCTTCCCACTGCTGCTCTGTCCAAACACCAAATATAATGATAGATGAAGCTTGCATCGTTTGGGGACACGGACTAGAGAAAGTAGAGCCACGTCCAGGTCGCACGTCACAGAATCTGATCAACGATTGGTAATTACTGCTGTAAATCACGTCTTCTACTGCCCAAAAAAAACAGGCAAAGAGTCGATGCAGAAGTTCCTTATCCTCTCAGATCACTTGAATTACAACGCACTAAAAAGGGAATTCTGGAATTTTTGGCCGAAAAAAAAGAGACATTTGCCACTTTTTTTGTTCACTATATGTTTGAAGCTCTCACGTTTTGGGAATAGGACGCTGGAATACAGGGAATAAACACATGTCCTGCATTTGCCTGTTTGGGGATATTTTTGTTCACATCAGTTACACAGACATTGTCTTACATCACATATTACTGCCTAGCAAAAATCACTATATTGTGTACAGCACCATATTGTATGTTACACTCTCTTAACATTCACCTTTCTCTGTGATATTTTTGCCTATTTCGCATACGTATAACTTCATAACAGTAATATTCACCACATGGAATAATTGTAGAATACTTTTATGAAAGTACTTTTTGGATTTTTCTAAAACTGCAGACCCTTATAGACTAAATGAACATGAATAATCCCAGGGTAGACAAGTCCTGACTATATGATACTTCAAAATGGAGGGCATGTACATTTTTTAATCAGCTATTCTGCTCATCGTGCTGGTGAATTTGAATGTCATTATACTTTAGTGCACATGATTACGATAAAATAGAGAAATTATGGAGAATCTAAGCTTTCTAATGATGTCTAGTATGCTTATATTGGTGTATGTAATATGCTTATGACTTAATAGACATGGGGGGGGGGGTGTATGATCACATTTAGAGGCTACTTGGTGGACACCAAGGGGTTAATTATTTATTCATGCTTCATATTCAGATATATGCACACAGAAAATGGTCTATTGAAAGACCATTAAGTTTCAGTGTCATTACTAAATGTGTACAACAGGATTCATGGGAACTTGACATGACATGGGATGTTTGTCATTTATTATGTCTCAAAAGTAATCAGAACTAAAAACTAAGAGGTGTGCTGTGGTTTTGCAGCGGCGATCGGCCCGATGCCTCTTTCTATATTTTGATGATTTTAAAGGCGAACCGCTGTTTGTCTACCTGCCCACGCTGTTTGGACCCGCGGCCCTCTGTTTGAACAGTATTATACAAGTGGTTAAAGGGTAAAAGAAAAAGCACACTGTGTGAGTTGAAGGCGCCACATGCCAGCTGTTACATAACACTACCTGTGCACATGCTGATAGTTACGTTAGCGTTCGCCCCAGCCCGGCTCACAGCTGCACACAGCGTGAAGAGCGTCCACAAGAGCGCAGACGTCGACACACACCTCACCTCATCTCACCTCTATCCTGTCCATCCCACATCGTCTCCACACTTAAGCATCTGCCATCTACCCGTCACCCCGTCTGGTAACCTCCCCCGTACACGTGACATTACCTTTTACCTACTTCACTTTGCCCTCCTCCCTCTTTTCTCACCCTGTGGGGTAAATCCCCATACCAGCAACACGGTACCAGTCTCCATAATTAGACAGGACTGACATTGTTGAGGGGGAGGGAGAAGAAATGGATATATGGAAGGCTAGACGGAGGGGAATTAAAGGGTGTAAAAGGCAGTAACAGATAAAAACAGAAATTGTAAATCAGTCAAATAACAAAATGAATTTGGGAAGGTGGAGGAACAAGTCACCTCCATAGATATATATACATACATACATACACTTCAGGTTGGTGGAGATATCAGATCAACTCTAGAGTCTTGAGACAGAACATGCCTTTACACCTACCCCAAACTGCAGGCCTGTAGCAGCTCTCACAAAACTGATTCCTACCATTAAATCATCACTGTAGACTATCGCCTCTGACACAGAAATGAATGAATGTGTCCTTAAACTGATCTTTATTCCTTAAGCAATTTGGCAAAATCACATTCCCCAAAATTAGTGACAAACTTGCTAATAACATAAGAGTCTCATTTGCAACTAGGGAAGTACAAGTGAAGTAAACAGGGATTTTTCTGGAGAGAAAGGATTAGAATCTATGTGGGGATGAAGCATTTCTGAGACAAAACTTATTTTTAACCCACATTAACCTTGAACAGAAAAAATACCCATCTAAATCAGTTAACAAACAGAAATGTTATAGTGCTTTTTATCCTGACAAAACGGCCCGTTTACTTGTATGCGTTTACAGGCCAGGCTTGACTCGTTCTGACATGTTGCAGTAACATGCTGAAGCGACCAATGCAACAACTACCTACATTCACCACTGTCACTGTGTCATGACTCTAAGAATTAGCTGTGATTCCCAGAGGTCAGTGAGCACATGGCAAGAGACAAGAGGTGGAGCTTACAACACAGAGAGGAGGGGTTAGGGCGAGTCTATAATTAACCAACACCCACTGGTCTGGCAAATGGATCCCATTTACCCATCTCCCACCCTGCCTCAACATAACCCCCTTCATATACACCCCCCCACCCATAGCTTTCCTTGGCCTCAGTAGGTGTGCAACAGAGAAGCATTCCTAACTGCAGTGTCATGGGTATAGTCCCGACAGTGTGTGTGCCAGCTCCATGTGCATCTATATTTGACACATGGACCTGTGCCTGCTTGAGTGACATATTCCAGCCTTGCAGTCTCCAGGGGACCTCCGATGGTCAGCAAAGACAGACAGACAGCATGAGCAGGGACTACCCTGACTGTTACAGTGTATGTACTCGTGTATTTCAGGCACAACAGGCTAGACATTTGGCCAGGGATGTGTGCAGCTGACACGCATGGACAGAGCAAAATGAAATGCAGCATGAGCAAAATGTGATACTAAAGACAGCAAAGTCCCATGAAAGACATTGCACAGGACCTGGCTGACCAGACACTACTTCTTTATTTCCACCAAACTTAGCCTGGGCTGGCTAGAGTCAGATGACTTGATATAAAGTGGACTGGAGAATGTTGCATCCACTAAAGAGGTTGTGTTTTTCTGTCTGTCTGTCTTTATGGCTGCTCTAGTTTTTCTGAAACCCTGTGGAAAGGGTAGAGCATAGGTCACAGAAGAACCCCTTACATGTTGAGCGGAGTCTCAACTGGTGAGTCATGAACCAAAAATGGATTGTGGGCTTGTTCTGAAAGGGTTACAGAGTGTGGGTTTAAAAAATGTATAGCTATAGACTTTTATTCTGACAAATGTTCATCAATCCATGCAGAGGACGAATCTTTATTTGTCAGGATATTAGACATGTAACACACACTGAAATTTACCCTCTGCATTTAACCCATCACTAGCTGAACATGCAGGGACACACCACACACTAGACTAGGAGCTCTGTGCTGTGGTGTCAGGTGCCCAGGGAGCAAATGGGAGGGGGGGGTGTTGTTATCGAAGTGCAAAAAATATTCTAATCTCAACCTGACTGACTAGGTTTTATATTGTGCTGCACATGCAAGAGTGAAGCACAAATATGACTGTGTTAACTACGAATATGTACACCGACGATAAGAAGTGACTAAAACTCCTGAGTCAGAGAGGTATGGTGTACTCACATATGAACATGAAACAACAAAACTGAAATAACACTTTTAGGGGGGATTTTACTTACTTTGTATGTAAACACAGTTACATAGTTCATGTCAATAATTTCCATAAGATGCAGGAGCATTCAGAGATGATGTTCACTCAGTTTATTATTAGAGCAATGTATACTATATCGCTGCTGTAGGGCGGAAACCTTGTAAGTCCATTTTTGGTCTTTTTTTTTTGTCATAAAACGATTCTGTTGGTCAGTCTTCACATTGGCCTGATGGTTTTAGAAATATTTAACCAATGAAAAGTGTTGAAAACAGCTTGTGACTACATCTCTTATCTCCAGTTATTTATTTAGAATATACATCGTTTTTCCAGTTTCCTGAAAAATAACCATTTTGGATATAAGAGGTTTCCACCAGACAACGACGATATATTGATTAAAATGTATGTGGTAAAAAAAAACCAAAAAAAAACACACACATTGAATATTTGCTCAACAACGTATGTTTGAAAAATAATTTTGGTTGGCTTGAATCCCATGAACAGAGGTCATGTCTTAATGGCTGTAGAAAAAAGGTGAGATGGGGTCAGATCTACTGTCTTAGAATGTATGAATCTTCAAACCTCAGAGGACTGTGGAGCCTTAGAGGAGGTAGTGTGTTGATTACTAATGCTCATAATCTTTTTCTAAAAGTGGAGGGAAAAAAACATTTTACTGTACTTGACAAAGTAAAGGTCAAGTGCTTAGTGGATCAACATGCAGTAATTCCAAAGAACCTTTAAGTGCTTTTCAGGCTCTTCCACAGAACACAGATTTCGGGGGGGGGTTAAAACAACTTTTGTTTTTCCAGCCAATAACACAACTGCAAAGGAACTCAGAGTGCATAATTCACTAAGGCCCTACAGTCTTCTCCCAATCCATCTCACAATGTTAGGAAAAGTGGAAAAAACAAAAACCTGCTGGGATAAATAGGATCTTGTGAAGGCTGCAAAATGAGGCTACACTCAATTAATTATACAGAGCACAACAAACAGATGAAGGATAAGGAGTCAACCGACCTTGTCTCCACTGGAGTAGAAGAAGTAGCGCAGGCGGACTATGTTGCAGTGGTCCAACTTCCTCATGATCTGCAGTTCACGGTTCTAAACAAAGGAAGACAACAGGACATTTTTACTTGAGTGCATTTTTCTCACCACAAGACAAAAGTAGGTTTGTAGAATTTTGGGAACCCCTTAAAGCTTCCCACTGGGTCCAACAGCAGAATGTCACTTTACTTCGAGTCGTATATACCTGGATAAAAGCTACAGTATATGTATCATGTTACGGTGTACAGAAGGGTTCAGGAAGAACGGTGGCCTGCAGGAACAGACGGGTTAAAATGACCACATCTTATGACACAGAACGCACTAATCATCATTCAGCTGACAGCCATGGCATTGTCAGAGTGTGAGTGCACCGATACGTAGCAACATAAGTATGTTACGAACAAGAGAAGCGGACATCTATTCCTTCACAGGAGGAGGAATTTATCCGACATGATGACACAATCCCATATTGTTTGCCCTTTTCCCATAAATGCACCAATAATGAAAAATAAAACTTAGCAGAAAAGCAAGAGCCTGCCTCGAATGGAGATGTGGAAACAGATGTGTTTAAGTTGAAACTGTCACACGGCCGCTAGGACAATATGCGTGCGCTGAACCGTGCAGGAGCGCTCCATTTATATTCATCTAGAGTATGTCCTGGCAGAAAATGGTTTCACATATGGACATCAACGTTCTCAAGGGTGGGCAGGAATTCAAGCATTACATAAAGCTATAACAGCTCCATTAAGGTTCATATTTTCCTCCCATCTCCATTTTGTCGTCCTTCTCCCTCTTTATCTCGGTGCTTTGTCTTCAGCTGATCTAGGGGGTTTGGAGTGTCTGGACTCCAGGGCTGCATGAGAAGGAAGGCGGCGAAATTAACCGCATAATAATCAGACCTTTGTTTTAGTGGTCATGTGCAGCTTGAGTAAGGGCTTTTTTTGGGGGAGTTTTTCCTTTTTCTTACCAAGGGTTGAAGGACGGAGTGTGTTGTATGTGGTACAGATTGTGAAATTTGTTGTGATCTGTGATCTTGGACTAGCTCAGGGTTCTCTCTGTTCCCTGTTGGGCACCACCTATGGCTGGACAATACAGCGAATCACAAAACCAAGGCCACCATTTCAGTTGGAGACCTTCTGAAAGCAATCAGTTTGCTTGTTGTACTCTACTAATTGTAAATATTTTTCTCCAGCCGTTATCAGTGCCGCTTTGCTTCATTTATAATAATTTTTAACAGGGATGCACCAGCGTACCACTCGGACATCTGTTTCAGCTAATATTTACTGGTAACAGCTACTATCACTATGGGCATACTATAATAATTTCTCTAATATGGAAGTGGTGGATATTTATTTCTTGTGTTATATTAAGTTTTTTTTCTTAAATTTACATGTTTGACCCTGTGTTCATTATAAGATAATATGAGGAAGGGCTGAATGGCTTTTTAAAAATTTATATTGAAATATTATTTGTTAAGGGGGCAATATATAACAATAGAAACAAAATAAAGAAACTGAAAATAATAGTGCATCAGCCACCATGATCGCACTCGGTGCATCCCTAATTTTTTGACAAATAATGCACACTGGCGCTCTTGCAAGTGCAACTCTTTGTCATTGTTTGTTAATATTGCACATCTGGTAAAGAGTTAAAGAGGAAAACTGATTTTAATGTTTTCCGTTTGTTTTGAGATCATGCAGATGAAAAAATGAATGTGAATTGTCCATAATACTGACTACTTTTTGTCACCACTACCTAAGCCAAATTAGAGGAAAAGCAACGTGAACAGAGCATCAAAACTAACTAAATGACATTTCTCAGAGCTAATGGCTTTAGTTTGACTTATTTAGTGATTTTAGTTTTCAAGCTTCTTGGGTTCCTCAATAGTTTTTTCTGCACAAAGACATGGTAATGGTCCAAAACACTGTTAATATCGCTGTTTTTTTCCATTGTAAATCCTACACTTTCTTCACAAAAAAAAAAAACACTTGGGTGCAACCCTAACCCTAAACAACCACACAATCTCCTCATCACACTCACACGCACCTAAAACCCAATGGAAACCCGAGCACAGATTAGACTGATTAGACTAGAATAAGGGTTGAGTTAGAAACTGTTGATTTGTTATGCAGGTACCTAGATGTGAACGACTGACAAGCTGGAAAAACTGCAGGAGCCTGTGACCAGACTGATCAGGTGACTAGTGAGATCCTGAGATAAGTGGGTCAGAAGTGCGCCGGCTGGCAGATGGACACGTGCTCCTCTTCTTCCACACTATTTTGCCAAATAATGAGTATTTATTACTTTTCATTCATCTGGAGTCGAGCAGAGTGAGCCCTCTAAACCAGACCTCAACATCTTTTGTAGCAGCAGCAGCAGAGCATCTTGGAGCTCAGTCGCCCAGTAGAGACAATCTCGTCGGCCTAATTCACTTAGTGGCAGACGGAGATGATTCCCACAGTCCTTCCCTTGCTTTTTACACAACTACTACTACACACTTGCCGCCCCCCCCCCCCACATCATAAAGTGACATCATAACGTGTGGGTAACAGACCAGCCATCGAACCATCAAGCACCGCAGGCAACGCCCTCGTATTCTTGCAGGGGCTCAGTGGGAGCGTTGGAGGGTGTGTCTATGTGTGTGTGTGTGTGTGTCTGCGTGAGCGAGTGTATGCTTGTGTGTGACAGTGATGCTACCATATGGAGGAGGAGCAGACAGGCTGTTCAGTACGGCCCTGCCCAGTTCTCCAGTTCTACTGCAACGGTTCCTGCTGACCTGTCATCCTCCAGTGTGTCAGCAGCTCAGCCAGTACAGACAGATGGAGAGAGAAAGAACGCCTCGGATCCAAGGCTGCTACACCTGAGCACTCCTAGCACTGATGTACAGTCGCACAAAACCACATCCAGTTTCCAAGAGCACAGAGAGGCGGCACAGCACCCACACAAACACACATGTACTTTCCTAGTTTTCTTTTTGTTTTGTTTTTTTTTTTTTTAAACCAGAACCGCTTAAAAAAGACCAGGCTTGTGTACATGTTCAGTTTATAGCGTTCACTTGTGCAATATGACCAAAATCTCATATCCAACAGGGGTTTTCCTGCTCCCAAATGAACTCCAATTGACTAAATAAACATGCGAGTACAAACAACAGGACCGTGTCTTAAAACTTTACATTAACTGGTTTTACTGGAATAATCTTCAAAAAAAACTTTAAAACTACATACACTCATCTCTATTAATGATTTTAAAAGCATCATGGAGGATGCAGTGAAGGAGGAACGTCACTGTTTCTCTTGATGCCATTCTGGTTGAATAACTGTACTGTGTTTTACTGTTTTA
>JAPQRQ010000015.1:19956103-19968625 GCA_037367365.1 Apogon talboti
CACAGATCCATGACAGGGCTACCCGGGACTACCGCCATGCTGGTCTGACACGTTTTCAGCCTGGTTAGTGAGAGGATATGTAGCGAGGATGTGTAGCCCACATTGGGCCTGGTGCATGCAGAAAGGTAGGCTGCTCTAGAATTACAGGGGTGTACTTACTGCTGACTTTCATGCTGCCGAAAGCCGAGGGCTGCGGCACTGGTTTGCAGCTCTCCGCGAAGGATGTGGTCCTGGGCCGACCCGACATGATCCGATCCCTTTGATTCTCTCGCCTCGGAGACTATGACTTGCTAAACGGCAGGGCTGTTCGATTCGCCGAACCTTCTCATCCAAAAAGGATGACAGTAAATGAATAATACTATAATTTCACCAGGAAGCCAGGCAGAAAGCGATCCCACGATTTGTCCCACGGTCCTTCACACGAGTTCGTTTCACCTAATAAAGCTCTTTCCCATCAACAGTCAATCAGAGCATCGTTTCTACCTTATATTCCCTGTTTTATTTCAACGGGCCTTTGAAGACACGTCTCCGACTAAAATAGTCATGAATCTGGCCTCTCCCTGTGGCCCCCCGATTAAAACCAATTGCGATTTCTTTCTGGATGAGGATTCAATGTTACAAAAAATGAAGACGTGTTAGATCAGATGGTGAGAGTGCTGATCCGGTGGATCACAGGAAAATACGGGGTTTTCTTGTCGATTCGGGACACATGCAGTTCCTCTTCATATCCCGATGTGGAGGCTCAATGATCCGACTGCCATGGCGGCTCCCTCGCTATACCCTAGCCTACAGAAACGTCCAACGGAAAATCTGCCAGCTGCCACAGTCTGCTTCCACGATTTCAATGACTCTGCGCTGATCCAAATCTGCCCTCGCTGCCGTCAAAATTCGGTTCTACCACTGACACCTGGGGCAGCGAGCTCCTCCAAAAACGATGGCCTTAAAGTACAGAGTGCGACGATACTGAATTTCTTTTTTTATTCCTTCCCCATAGGTTTCGGGCTCGCTGTCTTTGTCGCTACGCACGTCTCATACGCCATTTCCGTACCGTCTTACAGGGTTTGCCCCGTCGCTACGTAAGAGGGTTCACGCTGGTGACGTAATCCGCAATGCAGAATGGGGTAACTGTGAACGCGCAAACGTGAATCTGGGGTGGCCGGCGTAGCCAATCACAAAAACGATCCTTTAGAAATGGGCGTTCACCGTGGTCCTGTTGACCAATGAGGGTGGTTCTCTTGAACACCACATGGCATAATTTGGTTGACCCCGCCCCCTCAGGACTTCAAGGGCTTTTTTTCCATGCAGCGGCTGGGGCAGTGGGCGGGTCTGCTTCCGGGATTGATCACTTCATCCGCCAATGAAGATCCACAGTCCTACTGTCACTTCAAATGGCCTCGGTTGTCACAGAGCATCGGTGGTCATGCCGCACTGTTGCTATGTTAGTTATAGAAACCCATCCTTTTATCCCCACACCTCTGGTACCGGGGTCGACCGGGTCCCAACAAACCAGATGTGGGCCAGAGATACGTCACAAATACTGAAAGGTCGACCTACTTGTCTGTCTAAATAAGATAAATGAAAATGACTGCCTTACAGTGCTTGATAGTTTGTAATCCTGCTGCTGGAAATAAAATAATAAAAAGTTTGACAACAAATTCTATTGCACACCATCAAATCAAAATGAACAAAATAAACACAAAATTGAAAGTATGTTCCCTTTGCAACTTAAAAAAGGCCCCTAACATCACTGTACAATGTTGGTTTACATTGCTAATGGTGCTCAAATGTCATAAGTTGTATTCATCAAGGTGTATTCATTAAAATAGTTAATGTATTATAACATTTTAGAAGAGTGACCACTATGACATTTTACCTCACCGTTTCTAATACTCCCATCACAGTAGTGAACACTGGTGTTTATGTTGGTAACAAACAGAAATGTGCCCTTCATTCAGTGATTTGATGAAAATTAACTTAAAATTTGCAATACATGTACTGTCAGAGCCATTAGTATTAGGACAGCGACACAAATGGTGTAATTTTGTCTCTGTGTATCATCACAGTGGATTGGAAATTCAGTAATCAAGATGTGATTGAAGGGTGGATTTTCAGATTTAATTCAAGGGGTTTAACCAAAATCATGAACTGTTTAGGAATAACATTTTAACTATAGTCCCTCCATTTTCAGAGGCTCAAAAGTAATTGCAGAAAACTAATATTGTTATAAATTTTAGGAGCATTTATAATATTTAGATGAAAATCTAGAAAGTCTAGAACCCGTGGACATCATCAAACTTCAAGCCTCCTCATGGACAGGCCGTTAGCTGCTTGTTTGTGGGTCTTTCTGCCTTCAACCTATTTTTCAGTAACTTGGCCACTGAAGTACATCGCATTTCTTTATCTGCAAAAGCTCTTGAGTTGCTTCTGAAGTATGTTTTGGGTCATAATCCACCTGATCACCTCAGGCACAGGTATTCAACAGTGTGATAACATACTGCCAAAACAGTTACCACCTGGATTTAACCAAGCAAGTAGTTAAGAGCCTTCCATTGGATAATCACTGCAGTGATTAATATCTTTCTAGTAACAATTTATGTAATCTTAACTGATTCAGTGAGGAGCTTCTCATTTTGTAAACAATCATCAGTTTGATAGAGAGCTTAAAGACTGGACTGTGTTTCAATGGAAAAAGGTCACATGATCTGATGAGTCCAGATTGACCCTGTTCCAGAGTGTTGAGTACATCAGGGTGAGAAAAGAGAAGCAGATGAAGTGATTACCCATCATGCCCAGTACCTATAGGTCAAGCCTATGGGGCCAGTGTTATGATCTGGGGTTGGTTCAGTTGGTCAGGTCAAGGTTTGACCATCTTTGGAACGTGATGGAGAAGACTTTACACAGTGGCGCAACTCTTCCATCATCAGTACAAGTTCATGGTGAAAACCTAATGTTACTCTGGGTGGAATCAATGTCATGTCATTTATTGTGACATTGCACAAGCGTTGCGTGACACAAATGATGTCAGAGCAAATGCACCCTGTAATCAAATGTAGAGGCGGACCAACCCATATCGTGTGTGTGTGTGTGTGTGTGTGTGTGTTTTTTGTTTGAACAGTGTACCTTTGCATGTGCTCCTCATGATACCACTCCCTAAAGAAAACTGCAATTCCAAGATATAATTAAGGTTTCAAATAATGGCAGATTTTTAAAATTAAATTATTGTTATAAATAGTATAAACTATTAATAAATGCTTAATAACATCTAAATAATTACTTTTGGTAAAACTGCAGTAATAAAAAAAAGACCTAATGATACTTGCTGAACAGAATGGACCCAAAAGTATGAGAAAAGAAGTTATTTCCTCTCAACACATTATTGATGAAACTGTCATAAAAATAAATAATCATGTTTTTTAGGAAAGCTGCAGTTAATTTAATATCAGGTAAAATAAAAACATACTTATCTATGATACACTTTTGCAGCTTTTGTCCCAGATACAACAATATTTAAAAGCTTGTTTACCATCATTTTGTCCTGGAGTCATTTGTTTTTCAGGAAATTGAAGGAAAAAAATCAGGATGTTCAAATAAACTATCAGTTCAATGAAATCAGTTGAGAGTACATAAGTGTATTTGGATGCGTTTGACTGGAGCATTTTTGCAAAGCACTAGTTAAACAGGCACATGATCAGATGACATGAAGTACACCTCTGGAGTCGGTGGGCTCCTTAGTCAGTAGGAGTTAGTTTAATGGGTTATCCTTAACGCATTAAAAGATTTGTTCTGAAAAATTTCCCAGTGTGCACATCTTACAGAATGCAGGTCAGTCGTCTCGGCTTGGCATGAAAGTCTTTCCTCCTGTGCAACGATGCTACGAGTGGATCTTTTGTGTGGTTTATTTATAATCTGTTGTGGTCGATATCAAAGGGAATTTCTCCCAGGCTGCCCTTCAATGGTTCATACGCAGAAGAAAGAACAGTAGCGTCTTATAGAAAAAAAACTGGCAGCAGAGCAGAAGTAATGAAAGACACTTTTTTTTCCTCTCTCTCTCTCTCTCTCTTCGCAGTGTCACTTCCTCCGGCAAACACACATTTTCCCATTGGCAGAGAAAGGAAATGCAGAGGAGATGGCGAGAGGGAGGGAAAGAGAAAGGGCAAGATACAAAAGTAACACAAATATAAAAGAGAAGTATAAAATATCACATTAGCTCCTGAATATGTCTGCGCGAAGCATTTGCTGAGAGGGAATTAAAGGGAAATTTCAGCATGACATCACATCAAGGGCTGAAACCAAATGGGCACAAGTGACCGTTTGGATAAAACAGAAATATATATCAAACGGAAGTTGTTATTGTGCTGTTTCAAATGGACATAAGTGAGATTATGAATAATTTAGAGTTATTAATCAAAAACCAAACCACTTAATATTGGTTACAATAAACCAACTGGTGCCAAAAGGCCACGAGGAAACTTAATAATATTAACTGGTGAGATACTGAATGTCATTATTCATTCAGTCAATGATATGTGCTGTTGTGTTGTTATTATTATAAATACTTGTGTGATGCCTCAGTTGTTTCAGATGTGGCTCAGATGACTAGTTTAGGCCACATTCAACAAATTAACTTTTTGATCATGATTTTCTTTTATGTGATATTTTATTTTCTCTTGTTACTTACTTTTAACTCAATACTGTGAAGCTTTATTTATACTGTCATCAAATGCCCCTGTTTTAAAATGAGTGTGAAGGATTGGACTTTTTCCATTTTAAGAGTTATATACTGTTCATTTTCAACAAATAGCAAATAGACTCTCTGGCATCAATACACAGATGACCAGTTCTTAATTTATATTTTAGTAAACAAGCAGAGTCTGTTTTATTTAGTTGTTACTCTACTCATTAGCCTAAGTTTATTTATTTTTATTGAGCATCTGGCACAGTGGGTTTGTGTTAATGATTAAAAAACCCATCAGACACTTTATTAGTCACCGATTTTGTCTCAACATAAATGACTGACATCTATTCAGTGGGGTAAAATTACTGTGATAATGTTTCCAGTGGCCTGCACTCTTTTTTTTTTTTTACTCATCCTGTTCTTTGAGGTCTGTTTGATGGCAGGTTGTTTTGGCTGTATAGAGAACTATGAACATTTTATTTTTTTTGCACTGTAGTTCAGTTGTTATTAGATTTAGGGTGTTTTTGTCTTTTATTACTGTTATCAAATGTTGGATTGAATTGATCCTAAACAGTATGAAAGGGTTAAAAATGTACAAAACATTTCTTTGATTAAATGTAAATGCATTTTATTAGCACACTGAAGTCAGTCGACAACATCAGACCAAACTATGGTCATCTTTCATTTTGGTCCTTCTGTAAATTTGGAGAAACGACGCTTCTGCCCATTTGGTTTCAACTTTTATCATCAGGTGGGTTAAAACCAGGACCTCAGACCTTCAGGAGTTTTAAGGTGGTCTCCAGGACATAACAGCAGCATCAACATAACACAGAGTGGACGTTTCTCTCAAACATAAATAAACATTTTCATGAAGACTCTTAACAAAATAGAACAAAAAGTTATAAGAACTCACTGAAATGTAAGAAATAAACCGCAGTGACTTGGATGAACGGGTTGGATTGATCCTAAACCTAGTCTACATCTAGAGCTCTGCAAGAGATCAATAAATTAAATTGAAAAATCTAACAAAAAGTGTACAGCCCAGTAAAGTGGAAATGGTGGAAATGACTGATTTGGAGCGTTGTTCAAGTGCATCATTGACTGAACACAAGGCTGTTTATGATGCTGCAACATTCAACACTTATTCCGAGTGTTTCATAGATTCACCGAACACTTCACTAACAAACAGCAGCAACGTTAAGCAGTAAAAAGGCTAAAGGAAGTAATTCTACACACAAGTACATTTACAAATAAATATTTAAATAAATATTTGCATAATAGGGAACATTTCTACCATTGTAACCTTGAAACTATGCATTGTGGGTAATGCAATTGGATTTAGTATTTCTGAGGCTGCCACACATAATTAAAATAGATGCTGGAGCTTTAAAAATACATTAATGCTAAGTGGAAAACTACTTATTTTTCTTTCAAATGATAGCAGAATTGTACATCTAATGCCCAAAAGTAATACCAAAAGCAAACAGCAGTGTGTGCTTTTGTGTAACTGAAGTTTTCATAATGCAATTAATCAGAAACAAGTTAATACTCTCTTCATACAGAATGTGTAACACATCCCAATAAAGCTACATTTTAGTCATGTAATCCCCCATTATAGATGTATGTAGTGGAAATGGTCACGTAAAGTGCAGCAAATGTGTTTATACAAAGGTGGGTTTGAGGTCTTCTTTGAATACCACGGGGTGTGGAGAGCGGTAGAGGCTGGTGAAGCCTTCATACTCGCTGTCAGAGTCTGAGGAGCTGTCTGAGGATGTGATGGAGCCGCATTCACAGTAAGGTCGGTGGTAGTAGCAGTAGTCTGTTGAGCTGCTGGAGTCGGAGTCCCAGTATCCACAGGAGTTCCTAATGTGTCTGTGGTGTGGCTCATTATCACCCCCTGCTTCCACATCAGCTGGAGCTGCGTGGATATGATCTGTACAAGCAAGAGCTGAACATCTGCGATACCTTGAAGAACACCTCCGACATTTTCTCACCACTTCACGTCCTTCTGCCTCCTCCCCTTCCTCCTCCTCCTCCTCCTCATCGCTGTTGAGAACCTGGAGATGAGTACCATCTACAGTGACCTCCTCAGAGGATTTGCAGGAATGCTTCCCATGATTCTTTGGGTTGCAGCGGTCCCTTGCCTTCCCAACTGTGTCCGCACCCGTGTAGAAGCAGTGGGGGTCCCAATCTCTTCTGGGGGAGTAGAAGGGCGGTCGGCGTTTCCTCATTGCATATGGGGAGATGCTGGGGTAGCGGAAGAGGGCGGGTACGTGAGGGGAGCGTGGCGTCCGTATGGAGAGTGGGGAGAGAGGGGAGGTCTCTGTAAATTTCCTGGAGGTCTGACTGGGAGATCTGAGCGCTGTTTCTGTAACTGTGTCCACGCTGAGCTCTTGGAGGATCTCCTGTAGCTGTTCGCTGCTAACAAACCCAGTCAGCCTCGCTTTAGACCCAGCTTGTGATGTTAGAGCGCCCTGGCTGTTCAAAGCTTCAACCAGAGAGGGGTTCAACATTCTACGGTACTGTAGGGAAGTGACAAACTGAGCTGTCTCTTCAGCTGTCCTGAGGAATCCAGAAGACTGGGGTGATATAGGTAGGAGATCCTCGGCTGCTCTGGGATCAGCTGGGTCAGTAGTAGAGACGTCCTTCAGATTTTCCTCCACATACCTACCATCTAGGGGAGGAGAGGAAGCACTAACAGGGGACGTGACTTTTGGAACAGGGGGAAGGTCAGTAGATGTCGATACAGTAGCAGCAGCATCAAGACAGGGGGCGATATCAGTGGGTGAGAGAGTGGATTTACTGTCTTTTTGAGGTAGAGAACAAGACTGGCCATCAGACTGAAGCTCTGTGGTCTGGGTGGAGGAGGAGTTGAGGTTGGTAGTAGATGAGTCCATGTCCTGGTCCTCCATGGGCTGGCTGGCTGACATGAGTCGCAAGAGTTTGTCCTTGGCGTTGTTCACCTGCTCCTGGAGACTGTCAATCACAGCGTTCTTCTGCAGATGACAGCAAATGAAAACTTTAATGCTTCGAGATATAAACAGAGAGGGTGTTATGCTGATATGATTATTTTGATGGTATTAGAGTGAATGCAAACTAAACCTAGCAGTGAAAAAGTTTAAAAAAAACATGCCAACTTAATAAAAACTACAATCGATAATATATCATCAATCAGATAAATATATATATATATTACAGATAAATTCAGCTTTGATTTTGTTATCCTGATTGTTAAGGGTTTATGGGATCAAAATAAAAAAAAAAGTCTAATACTAACCAAAAATAAACGGACAGACTGAATAAAAACAAAAAGTAATGAATAGTTTCCTGTCTTTTTTAATGGTTTTCACAAACAAAAACTGCTTTTATGGGACAGTTGTTAACATATTGCTAAAAGGTCCTTGTAATTTTTGGGGATATTTTTTATCAGAAACATCTTAAATGAATAAGACGCTGATAAATGTGAGCAAAATATTTAATATGTTTGACAAATTACTACAGCACCATAATTCCCTGTGAGTCGAGTAAATATAACGAGAAATGACTCAAATGAATCATCTCTGTTGATACATACATCTGCGGATGCTTAGTTCTATATTTTTTTCTTATTTTATTTATTTATTTATTGCTTGCTTTAGCTCATGCAAGTCATGCAACCGAGCTCATGTTTTAAGCAAATTTGAGAACTCATATGAATTCTAATGAACAACGTTTTAAAGATTTTCTTATTAAAAGGTGAGTGGTGTGTACCAGGGGTGATGCAGTACCTCATTAAGGAGTTTTTTCATGGAGTTGTTTTCCCCCAGTAGGTAGTAGATCTCATCCTGGCTGTACACGGAGGGCTGGCTCTTACTGGGGCTGCTGAAATACTTGGCCATCTGACTGGGGTTGTTCTGATCCTCTTCAAACTGCCGCCACTGGGTCAACTGCATCAAAAAAAATACATTAAAAAAATGTAAAATAAAAAAGTAGTATGTTGCACCAACCCTCTGCATGGATATGTTACCAGGTCTGCCCTTTGGGACCAGGTGTGTTTGACTATCGTTTACTCATTGTTAAAATATTTCCTTCCTCCCCACTAAACATGCATTCCATTATCCTAACATAAACTACTACCAGACACTTAAGAGAGTCGTAAACCTGTTAGCGGCAGACTACGTCGTTTTGACTCATAAACACCTTCTGTGTGACTCACTCTGCACTGACAGACATGGCACAGTTACACGCACATGGAAACTGGAGGTGTGGGCCACACAATTGCTCACAGATTGGACTAGTTTTGTCACAACAAGAGGAAATCATACACACATCAGTCATTTATCTGTATTGTCTGACATTTGTCTACCTATTGGTTACAGTTTCTGCGTCTCCTGACAAATCTGTTTTAATGTTAGGTTTCAGATGTGGAAACATATGGTTGTGCAACAGTTCTGCCAATTATATAAATTCCCTGCCTCTAGTGGTTTCTGTTCTAAAGAAGCTTAGAGACTGGTGCCATGGCCTGAAACAAAGCTTGATATTCCAAGATTTAATTGTAAATGTAATAAATACAATGTTTTTTTGTTTTTTGTTAGAGAGTAACCCTAAAAACAGGATACATCAGCATTAATACAATATAAATCACATTCATGAAACTGTATAAATCACATTCATAGAACTGTATTTATCTTTTTTGTGTTTCAAACGGTGTAGCTGCATCAGACAGACACACACAAATGCAAATGATTTTTTTTAATTTATTGTTACTGAGAAAAAAATAACAAACTAAATTCTTGTCATTCCCTGGATGTGTTTCATTATCTTGCTGAAACATCCAGTTTTGATCTTGATGGAACAGAGCACGTGCAGAAGGGAGCATGTGGGTTTGGAGAATGGAGTTCAGTGACTTAAGAGTGATTCTTAATGTAATATATCAGAAATGCATGGGGTGTCCAAAAATATTTTTCCGCCACTGTTATGTGTTGTAGATATTCTAACCTGAGGTACAAACAGCATGCAGTTTGTAGCCAGCGTGCAGATGAAGATGGCTCCAGCCACAGTGCTGTAGACCAGGTTGGGCCAGGCCTGCAGGAAGATGGACACAGGGACGGCCACGGCTGAGCAGAGGGTAACCAAGGTAACAGCTGCTATGATGGTGGGAGACTGGTTGACCGGAGGGTGGCTAACGTTACTGGTCAGTCCAGCCAAATAAGTCCCATAGAGGAGAAGACAACCCTAAAGGATGGAGGCAGAGGGGTAGAGTTAAAAAGTTGAAATTAAATGTGCTGTAAACAAGAAAAAAAAATCTTATTTTTTCTATGTAGAAACATAGCAATTCCTCAATCTTTTGTCCTGTATTCAATGCTAGAAATCTAAGTCTATTTAGCACTTCATGTCATGAACTTGTAAAGTCCTTCTCCTTCATTAATTCTCAGGTTTGTTGCAACAAAGTAATGTTACATGACAAGAGGACATGTCAAAAGAAATAGATCACAACACACAATATATGAACTGAAATTTATAGATGCCATTATATCATTGAATCAGAATAAAACACAGATAACTCACCTTCTGAACAGCAATGATAATAACCCACAGATCTGAATATACAGAGGAACAGGAGTCCAGCTGAGTCAATGTGTAGGAGATGTCTTTTTCCACCACCTAGAAGAGAGGAAACAACAATATAAGTAAATAAAACTTAATCACATTTGACTACGTCCTTAATACTTACACTTACATTAAAAGAACTGGTAAGCAGTGTACAAGCATGTATCATACTCCTGTCATTGTTCTGTTATTGAACAAAAGAACATCTTTGCTTACAACACCATAGAATATCAAGTGAAGTATACCTTAACAACTGCACCGACGGATCTGGAACACTTGACAGGATCTGTGAGGTTCCAGGCTGTAAGAACCATCATGTCCACCAGGATCAACAGGAGCACCATGCCCATCAGCTGGATGTCTCTGATAATCTGAAATAACAAAAGAAAAGTCATGCATCAGCCTTTACTTTACTATAAATACTCTCTTTTACGTCTCCAGACTCAGTGTCTACCAAACAACCTTTTTTTTTCCTAATTTTTTTTTTTGCAGAAGAAAATAAAAACTCATGCATTCCAGAGTAAGGCCACAAACTAAAATAAGAATGGGAGTGAAGTAGCAGCATACCACTCTCTTGTCAGGAACCCTCTGAGTGAACACTCTGTACAGTCTCCACGTCTTCCCTAAAATTGGGCCAAACACTAAGGTACTGCCAATGCAAAGAGTCCACATCCGAGCCTGTGCAAGAGACCAGTGTATGATTACCATGATAGACAAAGACAATGGACACATCATTACCTGCATTTAAGGCTGGGGTTTACTGTATCAGCACAAATACTGATTTTTTTCCCCCCCACAACATCATGGAGTACTGTGTGTGAAGGTGCTATTACCTGAAGCACAGCTGTTGAAACCCCAGTGTGTGAATGTGCTTGTTCATCAACGGCAAAGAGGAAGCCACTGCTATAGGTGAGGACACTTCCAAAGAGAGTCAGAACATTCAGGTTGGGGCTGGACATCTTCACTATCCTGGTAATACACATACATACACACACACACACACACACACACAATCAACGGTTAACATTTGTGTTTACTTTCATGTGTCTTCCTATAGAGTAAGTGTTCGGCCTTCAGCTCTGTACCTGTTGTTTTTGAAGCGCATGGTGAAGAGGAGGAAGCCGAATGCCAGGAGGATGCCACAAGACAGCAGCGTCCACACCACAGCACTCAACACTGGGGACAGAGTCCGCCTTGGGAGCTCCACCGCCATCTGCACACACATGTAAAACCCTTTAACAGTCATACCCAGCATACTGCAGATGACACATTTAGTATTGCTTAGTTGTGTTCTCAACTTGCACTTTTTGTGAACAACACCTATTTAAACAATGAAGAAAAGATGCAGGTTTCATTTAAGAAAGCAAAACTTTATTAACAGATAAACAAAGCTCACACTTGTGTTCTGCCAACTCTTATGTTAAGGGTATGAAATGCAACAACCAACAACCGATGCTTTTAAAACAGTAGCCATCAAAGGGGTATACACATACTGTAATACAAATATCTACTATTACTATACTATTATGTATTTCTACTTTCAAATATTAAAAAAGACCCAAAATTATCATTAGACTGTTGAGAGTAAACAGTTCTGAAGTTATACCAAACATGCAATTGTACTGGATTGTACAGATATGAACTGAATATACTGTATTCATACTAACAGCACAACTGAATTATGTGACCAGTAGAGGGAGTAGTGAGTCACTCTGCCGGTCTGCCATCAGGAAAAGGGCTTTTTGACCAAAACATCAGAAAGTGACCAGATGGGATGAGAACCGCTGACAAACAACTTTTAGAGGCGAAGAAAGTGACAAAGTGGTAAAAGCCAGAAGTACTGTTGTTAAGCCGGGTGAGTTGGAGTCTGAAGCTTACGAAGGTATAAAGTTATTATGTGATGTCATTATCTTTGCTAAGCTCACCGTTTGTTGATCCACAGTTCAGACAGTTCTGATGTTGTTTGGATGACTCCTAACAGATCTTTAGTGCAGCTATTGACACAGTGGCTTCTTTCTGGCTAAAAACAGAGCTAAGCGAACAGAGCTATAATGTAAACTATCAGCTGATGCAGCACGTGAGGAACATAAGACTAAATATTATTTTGACCAACTTAAAATAACTGATGCTATAACACAGATGTCTGTAAACAATGAGTGTTAAGGTCTGTGGATACATAGCATAGATCTATCTATCTATCTATCTATCTATCTATCTATCTATCTATCTATCTATCTATCTATCTATCTATCTATCTA
>JAPQRQ010000015.1:19972282-19982826 GCA_037367365.1 Apogon talboti
TTTCAAGAAAAACATCACAGTAGTCCTTGTTTAATCTCACTGACAGACACACACACACACACACACACACACACACATCGACAGGAGTGGTAAAGACCCATGAGATCAAGGAAATACATTTTGGGTGTTTAGTTCCAGGTCAGTTTAGGTCTGTGGTTCTCTGAGTAGCTGTAAGGCCTGTTGCCGCCACAGTGTGGTGCTCTAGCAGAAACATCAGGAGGAAGGGAGAGATGGGTAAGAACTAATATTAGACCATGAGGAAAGTGTCAGAGAATAAACAACACAACATACAGGACTGTGAAAAGTCAACATAAGGTTTGGTGGTTTAATAAACTTATAATGGCATACATGCATTCTCAGTTTCTGCATTATAATACAATCTGGATATATGGGAGGTATGTACAGCAGTAAATACAAACGTTTAAGGCAAAAACACAGCTTCTATAAACCAAAGTGATAGTATTTAGTGTGAATTCCATTTGCACTTAACATATCTTTAACTATTTTGTTCAGACAATATGAGACTGATTTCATTAATTTAACTTTTAAGTGACTTTAACCTTTAGAATGTATTTAGTACAGTTTTTGTGTGTGTGTGTGTTTTTTTAAGGCTGTATTTTCCTGTAAAGGGAATGATAAATAAATATGTATGTGCATTTCAAACAACAAAGATATTGATTTTTGCACAGAACTTTTCACCATGGTAGTTTTTTCAGCTTGGTAGGGTGGATTAAGGATACATTGATAAAATGTTAAGTGGTTTCATCTACAAAACAAATTATGAAGTTAGGACTTGGCCTGAGAGGCAGGAAACCTGTGTGTGTCTGCCTGTATCCTCAATTTCCACTAGTACGTCATCAGAGTCGAATCAGCAACAATGAATCACACACACTGCTACAACACACACATATACACACGGTGAAAGACGGAGAATATAGAAAAATGTTTCATTAGACTATTGCTACCGTATTACGCTGACTTTCGCCACCATATAATCATGGAAGGTTTATTTAAGGCAGCTGAGAATGAAGACACAATTTTCGGAAGGTACAAACAGCACTGTCACTCTTGCCACAGGCATTTTTATGAGGCTGCTCTTGCTGCACTGACATGTTACAGATTTAATTATGCAGCGTGGTATCACCTGATACTCTGAGCTGTAACTAGTACAGACTGAAACTGTAAATGCTGCAGTGACTCAGCCTCACGTTGACAAGGTAAGACCACTTGTATCAGAATTCACAGACAGGTGAGTGTTTACATGAGTAGTTTAGAATCAGAACTCGCGTCTCCTCCTTGTCTAATGACTAAGACACCTGTAAGGGTCTGGGGATCATTTGTGTCAATAACCTATTTGAAATATTAACATTACCGAGGCTCACATTGACCTATTTCCATAAATGAATAATCTAAGTGTCAGCAGAACAATGTAGTCCTCAGAGCTGCATATCTGGGAAATGTCTGGAGTTCCTGTTCTTGTCCTTTCGTCACTTTCCAAGTTTAGATCACAGTTCTGCTGCTTCCCCGCAGGAAAAGCCGGCGTAGAGAGGCATTTCCGCCAGTTTTTAAAAATCCTGCCTCCATAGGCGAAAACCCGCCACCCTGCAGAGGTTAACAAAGGTTGGAGACCATCCAGCCACGGGGGTCACTGAGTAAGCGACAGAACAGGGCCGTCCGTTAGCTGGGTGAGGTTTTATGGACATGTTTTGACAGTTCAGAATAGTCATGAGGAGCGTCTTTTGAAGTCCGGAAGGCTTAACCGCTTGTAATACCTGAGCTACCTGTGGCCTCGGATGTCTTACTTAAATGTAGGGCGGGCCTTACCTGTGCAGTTAAGCTTTCACTTGTTCTTTTGCCCTTGGGCTTCTCTTTAGGTCTAATATTTCCTAAACATATTGAAATATCATACATATTCTAACAGGCCTCTGGACTTGAAAGGCAGAGCTGATATTTTACAAAAGTCTGTTAATAAAAAAATAATCTTAAACCACTTCATTGTCCTGTCAATCTTCCCTTTTCTCTCTTTTTAAGATTAGAGCTGTATAACCAGGGGTGCTGGAAGATGTAAAGCCCGGTTCAGGGGCCAATATTGAAACATTCCTCCTCAGTCAGTAATCCGTTTATAAGTTTATTCTTAAGCTGAGTTAGAATGCATTTACTAGCACTAAACTCCTGCCAGGGTATACGGTGCATTTTACAGCCTGGAATAATCACCTGCCTTTGTTGAGATATAATCAAAAACCATTAGGACACAGAAATGTGTCAATACTTTGTGAAACATGTGATTATTATTATTATTATTATTATTATTATTATTATTATCGTTATTATTATTATTATTATTATTATTATCATCATCATCATCATCATCATCATCATTATTATTATTATTATTATTATTAGCAGAAGACATGCACCTCACTGGGGGAATTAAAGTATGTCATAGTATGTCATATGCTATACATTTTATCTACAATAAATACTAAGTTAGGAATTTTGTAATCAGTATTTCAACAAATATTTATTGATAGCTATTAATTTATCCTGTCTTTTATCCTTATGCACCATGATAAATTTCAGACGTTCTGTCTTAATACTAAAAGAGTCGCTTTAATTGTTTCTATCAAACAGCTGGAAAGACAACTTAAGGCCAGCAAATGAAAGAGAAAATGAAAAAGAATTAAGAAAGTAAAGACCAGACCTTGATCTTCAGGGCACATGGATGATCCCAATGCCTCGTCCCGCTCCAGGTTCCATCGTTCAACACTTAGAAATTTTTTGCCCAAAACTGAAAATAAGTAAATAGAAGAAGTATAATCTAACATAGCTACATAAATCCCATAACTGCACGCTTGTGATAAATGTGTGGAGTCCAGAGAAGATCCTGTCACTGAGGAGAAGTTCACCAGACAACCGGAGTTTTCATGCGAGCGTGGAGGGAGGGAGGTGAGTGTGTCAGGAAAGAAAGTGTGTGTGTATGTGTGTTCTCTCTCTCTCTCTCTCTCTCTCTCACTGCCTCTGTGAGCTTTCAGCCACTTACCAAATGGTTTTCAGAGCGTGATGTGACCCATGTGGATCTAGAGGATTTTGACACAGTGGGTGCAGCTGGTTGTAGAGGGTCCCAGGGGAGTGGGTGGCATGTGGGACAGGGCGGCACATTTTGTATCCACAGTACAAATAAATCCCCTTCCATAACAGCACATGTTTTAGTGGAAAGAGAAACATACAGTACCTCCTGTTTTGTTTTTCAGAAGCTGCCCTTTATCAGACAATTTGCCAAAATAAAAGAATCATCAGGTTGGATCGCATCAAAACACACAATAGTTTCTCTCTTCTTTCTCAGCAAGCGAGTAGAAATATCTCAGCATTTGTTCCACCAGCCGCACGAGGCATAAAGGTGTTATTAAGTCGTCACAGAGATTTACAGTGTGAGTTTACACACTGGGTCATTCCTGATGAGGGAGTGTCGCCACCACCGCAGCTGCACACATTCAGAGACAGAGCTTATTAAGCAGGATGAAAATATGTGGATGCTCATTCATCCTGTCGTCACACACACTTGTTCATTTAGCCATCAGCACACTTTAATCAATTAAGATTTTACATACACTTTAATAACCCATCCATTCATTTGCACAGAAATTAAAAATGTAAAGATGAAATCATTAGAATATGATGCAGTTGAAATTAAAAACTGAGAGCCTCCTTTATACAGGGGTTGAAAAATGTTTTAAGAAGATTATTTCTTCAAATCAGGAATAGTGTTAAACCAGCAGGAACAAAATAAAAATGTTAATCTGATGAGGATACACTGTAAGGAAATATTGGTAATGTTACCATTAATGTTGTAAAATAAAGTCTGGCAATACTCAACTAGAAAAGAATCCTAACAGTCTTAAAGTGTAGGATTATACAGATATGGACAAAAATACTGTGACACATCATATCTGTAGCACATATGGCATCCACCCATAAAATATGACCAGCCGTCATTGTACCACTTCACTTGTGATGATATGGAGCTGAGGCAGTGGATGATAATGATAAGTAAATAGAAGTCTTCATCGAAGGAGAAAATGATCAAGTATGCGTGGTGCTAGATAACATTAGCACATTAGCTAATTAATGTTAGCTCTCATTGCCACAAAACCAGAGCTCTATTTTTTTATTTTGATATAAAATAAGGCCTTTTCACATCTTAACACTTCATGTTTACTTTGTCGGTCGTTTATCAGTGCTGTCCCGTTTACAAGATAAACAGAATGCACTGCTGTATGGACCAAGAGCTTAACAGAATTAAAGACACTCAAAATCCCAGGTAAAAAATAATGGAAAAATGCAAACATAACAGTATTTGAGTTAAATAAACTGAATCCTCATTGATACCTCATTAAAGAGAGATGTTATTGTAAATGCATACATAGCCTCTGCCGGTAATTGACTGTTTGGACCCGGAAATGAATTTTACAGTTCCATGACGTCAGACCCAGATTACCATAATACAAATGCTAATGAGAGTTGTTGTTAATAATTATCATAAAAAAAGTAGAATTAACATTCAATGGCTTTTTTTTTTTTTTTTTTTTTACTGAGTGAGTGTTACTTGTGGTTTAAAATAATTATTTAAAGTCAGAATGTGATGAATATTTCAGAAGAGGTAGAACATTAGAAAGAGTTATGTCAAAGATTAACATAAAGAAAACTGAAGTAAAAACAAACTCTGAAGCATTTCGTAAGAATGGATGACAATGTAAACGCAAACTCTTAAAATCTAATGGATACACTAAACACTAAAAAGCAACACTAATATCTACTGATGGTTCAGTATTGTAGTTTAAAACCTGCATTGGCACAGATGCAGTGAACTCCACTGAAGCACACACCATAAGCTCAACATTTTCACCTGTGGGTCCAGATCAAATGACCCCATTGAAAGATCGAAAACAGTGTTGTCAGCTCTGTTACACCCAGCGCGTGGCCGTCAACTATCAGGTTCCCCTCAAGATCAGGTTTAAGATAGACCGCTCCGATGGCAGGTGGACTGTTGGACGGCTCAGATTACTGGGGAGCTTCAATATTTAATCAACCAGCCATGCAGCAGTTAGTCAAAAAACAGGAGTCAAAGAGGAGAGGCTGGGGTAGGAGGGTAATCTGGATGAAACAGGAGCCACCTTATTCTGCAGAGGTTACCACGGTCCGCTGACCATCATTAAGATGTTACTAAGTTCAGGTGTCACTACCTGGTTCTGGATCCCACACTGCCAGTCCACCTAAGAAAATAAATAACAAGCTCTCCGTCCAGCGACACACCGTTTCCTGTTGAAACACCACTGACAGACAGAACATTTCCTGACATGGAAGCATCTGCAGCAGGCTGACACTGTTCTCTCTGGGTGGAAATGCATTGTTCTGAGCGTGAAGCTGCACCAAACCCCTTTCCAAACCCTTTGCTGTCCATGCCAGGGCCTGGACACTCCCCTGTGACATGCCCAGGTTTGCCCACTAACTAACTAACATACCCACAGACAAATCCTCCCAGCTCCTCCTGCAGCGTTGCCATGGACCAGGATTAGCAGGACTGGATCAAAGCTCCCAGCAGGTTCCAGTCAGAGCTTCTACTGATCATGGTAAATGTGAAGGCAAACCACAGGGACAGTGGGGGTTTTCTCCTAAATTTGACACTTTTCATCTTGTCTGGTTATGCAGTACGTGACTCTGTGAAATGGTTGAAACTGTATGTATTACATCCTGTGTGCATGTAATTGTTTGAAAGGAATAACTGTTAAAGATGACAATAATACATCTTGGACTGTCATAATGTCTTCATGTCTGCTGATGTTTCAACTGTTTACACTCATGACCAAAAGTTTTGGGAACGACATAAGTTTTGTTTTTGCAAAATTTGCTGCCAATGTTGACTAGCTCATATAATTGCCGTATTTACAGATTTTCTTGGTCATTTACACGCTATAATCGGTTCTATAAAATAAATGTGACCGTCACAAAAACACAGACATATTTCCTTAAACTATTTCTATTTCTATTTAAACTATTTCTAATATTTACACACTTTCACATGAATCACTTGCTGTAAACGTGTGCTCCTTTACAAAAGCTCAGCCACTAAATATCAAATCATCACGACTCAGACGGGTCAGTTGTGTTGTTTTGGATCAACACAGACCTGGAGGTAGAGGAAGAGGAAACAGGAGAGGAAGAGGAAGGGCAAGGGAGAAATAGTTCCTGGTGAGATTTATGTAACTCTTGTTGACCACGTTCTGGTCCAGAGGATGTCGATGAAGAAACCTGGGTGTGGTCGAATTTGACCCACTTCACAATCAGGTCATAAATATGTAGATAATGTACATTTGTGCTGTTTACTGTAAAATCAGTGACAGACCAGAGACAGGATACTGAGGCAGAATAAATGTGATTAATGTGTCTTTTTTTGTAAATTTTTACACTTTTAATGACATAAAGTCTCCACTAACTGCTGATACAATGTCTGATTATGCTGGTGAGGGTGAGTTTTTAAATAAATGGTCAGTCATCATCTCCTTTCCCCCTCTTCTTCACTGGAGATTGAATTTACATCATTTAAAAAAAATAAATAAAAAAAAGACAGTAAATATGGTATAATTCACAGATATATGCAACATGTGACCCATTGTATTGTATATCTTGTAGTGATGAGTAAACCTGTAAACCAACTGGTGTCTGTGTCAGTTCTTCAGATTGTTAAATTATAAGTCCTTATCTGAGCTCAGGAAAGAGGAAAAATCAGAACATCAGCTCATATAACACTTAGAGAGGATGTGTTAAAAGGGACAAACATTTGAGTTTGTTTAGGAGAATGTTTTGGTGCTACTTTTGTGGTAGTTCCGATATATTTTTTTCTCTTCATTTAACTTTTCTTAAGTGATTTATCACCATTTATTATAATATTGTCCTCTGTATTTTGCATTTTTTCAATGAAAATCACATATTTTCCTATATTTAATTCACTGATTATGAAACTATTTCTAAAAGCTTAGATTAAAGTTGTGGGTTAAGACTGATTTACAAAATAATATGTCAGGCCCCATTTGTCATGTGGAAAAGAACTCATTTTTTGTGTATTTTTCATAAATAATGACAGTGACTTCCATTAATCAAACGGGGGTTTAAAGGTTTAAAATCTTTAAAATGATTGAATGTTTGGTAGTTTAGAACAGAGATTTATGCAGAAACTTTAAACTTTAATCTGTAAAGTACTTTTTTGTGTGGACATTTTTGTCCTGAATGACTCAAGAGGGAAGTAAATAATACTGACACCTGAGGGTTAACCAACCAAAATTGTAAATCACAACAGTCTCTAAATAGGACAACATACACACACCGTTGGAGAGTTTGGACAATTTTAGTTAAAAAAAAAAAAAAGATCCTAATAAAATGCAAATTGTTGAATAAATTGAAGATGATTTGACTCCTTCGCCCCTCACATCAGAGTTTAGTCTCAGGTTTAACAATCAGCATCCTCTAGTGGAACACACAAAGCATGCCAACAGTGTGTGTGTGCACACGCCCACACAGGCTTGGGGTGTAACATGAATCCACACAGTGCGCTACAGAGTTTCCTTGGTGCCTGCTGTTGTTACAAGGTCCCATACATACATGTGCTGAAAGAGTGAAAATGAGTGCAGAAACCAGCTGTGACATGGTCAAAGACCATTCAAAACAAATAAAATATGTGAAACTCTAAGCATTATTCATGCCAGACAAGCTGAAAGAAACAAAGAGTTAAAAAAAAAAAGGGACATTTAATGAGCCGCTGAGGTAGGGACAAAAGCTGAAAAGAAATGAGAGAAAAGGAAAAAGTAGTTACAGGCTCTTGGCAGGTGATGTTTAAGGATTAACAGACTGTGCAAAGCAGAATGCACTGGCCCCTGGTTCTGGGTTAAAGAAATGGTCTCTCACTATTCAGCTTTGATAATGAATTTACCTTCATATGCAAATTAAACCTGGGCTCATTCAAGCTACAGAATAGATGAACTGGTTCATGTACAAACACACAAACACTCTGAAACACGACAATAGTGCAGCACCTTTTGTGTATGAATTCTATTTAACAAAATAATGCACATGCATGAAAATATTTCACCTTTTTAAGCATCTGCCCATGTTAAAATGATAAAAACAAGACAATAAACAATTCTTTATATTACTGCTTTATTTAGATCACACAGGAAAGAGACAAAAACATATAATCAATATGTGTTACTGTTATTATATACTGTACAGTCTACTTACATAATCTGAAAGGAGAAAATACAATTACGTACAATTAATATAGATATATCCATATATTTTCTATTTACCATCTGTTCTCTAAGTCTCATATTTAGTGTTTTACAATTCAGAAAGGATTTATATAAAAGCAGTTTATTTTGTTACAAAAAGTTATTTTTCTTTTTAGTGATTTTAGATGAATACAAAAATCACTTCAATGACTTTAGAAATCATGTTAATTTTGTCACATTTCAGGGTGCATAGATCACATTTGTTCATACTCTGTGCGATAGCATTAGCAGTCATTAGTAAGGCACTTAGCAAATGCTCTAGTATAGGTGCTACTGTAACATAAAGGAGCATTCCTCTGTTTTCTAAATGTTAAAGTCTACTGTGAAGCCAGGAAAGGGTTCTCCTGCTCACTAATGGACACACTTCACCTGGGAGGATATGAAAGCTCCCAGGCCATCACACAAGCTCAACAACTAAGCAGAGATGTAATTACCAAACAGAAAACGTCACCTCTTGTTAGAAGCGAGGGAGGTTTCTGCCTCTGTGATAGTCGAGACACAAACTAGAAGGGCACTCAGTAAAGCACCATTGTCTTCTTTGCAATGTTGGAAAAAGCAAGAAAAAAAAAATCCAAGTTCCATCCTTTATTATGGATCTGCTCCATGATTGAATAGGCTCCTCTTTGGCCCATGCCCTACCCTTACATCATGTTTCAAAATCATGCAGCACTTTTTGCTGCTGGCAGAAAAGTCAACAGACAAAGGTGGTGTTGACTATTCAGATGCCTTCTCTGACTGTGTGCTCTGCATACACAAATCTATATGTTTATGTCAAGAGAAAAAACCAATGGACCTGAACATAAACATGGAGGCTGCCACTGTGTTTTGCTGAATAGCTATTGTTTTTGAACTAACACAGTGAATGGGTTTGCCTGGTCCACCCTCGTCCACTTCCTGTCAGTAAGCTTGGACAAGCATTCTTCCACTTGGCCACAGAATTCATAATCTGGGTTAACCTACAGTGACCACAGCATCATGGTGAAACCTTGGTGCTGCATAAACACCAACAGATTACCAGAGTGGGCTTTGATTACTGTGTGAGGGACACAGCCAGACTGTCAACCACTTCTGCACAACTAGATCATAAAATAAGGTCATCTCACACAGTGTACTCTATCAGAAGCATGCAGTGTCATAGTTCAACATTACTGCTGACATCTTTCAAATGCTCCTAGGACTCACTTGTTAGATAGCAGAGCAGCTTTGATTTTGTCATGTGTTGAGAAATTTCAATAGTCTTGCTCAAGAAAACACTTCTAGAAATCTTTCAGAAAATGCTAAGTGTAAAATGTGAAATGAAAGATGACTGGTCTGAAAAGAGAGAGACCGCAATTTTGTTCCTCGTACAAGCACTTCCATGCCTACGTGGGAAATATGAGGATTCCTCTACACTTACACTTGTGGGGAGAGAGGAACAAAAGACCACTTGTAATCCTTATTAAACCCTTATTATAATGTTGAAATAATGTTTTCAAGGCCACACTTCGTGCGTTTGAGTGTCTGTATGTAAAACAAAATGTGTGTATGCTGTAAAGCCTGACAGTTTGTCTTTGTTTTTAAAAAAAAATTAAAAAAAAGCTACACACTGTCACAGATTGACAAGGTTCTGGCAGACAATCAAAGGCAGCTCTGTCTTGTGTTGTACTATCCCAGAAGCACCCTCTGCAGTCGGTCGGCTGGCACGCTGCTCTCATCCTCTGACTCGGCGTCACTCTGTGGGTTGGAGCTGCATGGAGAGGTGCACTCAGGGGAGCATAGGTAGTGCATGAGGGGCAGCCGGTACTTCCCACAGAAGTCCACAAATTTAATCTGCCGCACACATGAGTCAAAGTATACACCTGAGGGATTAGGAAAAACACAGCTGTGAGTCTTGCTACTCTACAATGTCACAAAAATAGAACAAATATAGCCAAATGACTACCACTTGTTTTCCAAGGCAGTGTTATATGCAGCCTATACACAGAATAAAAATGGTTTTGTAAGATTTCATTTCCAAAACATGTGTTGTATGATATACTGTATTAATGCCTGGCACCTTTGTTTGACAAACTAAGTACAAACTAAATTTGTATTTCTCCATAGCAGGTCTGTTTCAATGTGAGCCAAAATATGCCAGTTGATATATCATTAGGAGAAGCATAAATAAGCCTCTGGCTTCAGCTTCTTCCTTTTTTGGTTGAAATAATGGAACAAACTAAATGTCTT
>JAPQRQ010000015.1:19983986-19998117 GCA_037367365.1 Apogon talboti
TCTGGCTTCAGCTTCTTCCTTTTTTGGTTGAAATAATGGAACAAACTAAATGTCTTTTTGTTTTTTTTTTAAGTTTGTGTTTTTTATAATATAACCAAAATAAAAAATATTCATTCATTCATTCATTCCACAAATGAGACATTAAGGAACACTTCACCAAACTATATCAAAATATACCAGTATCCTGTTAAGCAACAAGTGCTTAAGTTTAGTATTAGCAGGATTTTTTCATCCATTAAACCTTAAGTTTCTGTAAGTTTAAGTGGTTTAAACCAATTTGCTTAATTATTGAGTGTGCTTACAGTATATTCAGACTGTATTGCTTCATATCCCTTTTTCATTTCCACAAGAATTTGCAAATGTACACTTCTATCATCACTGCATTGCACAACCAGCCCAAAATGAATACAGACTTACTCCATATGATTAACATTCTTGTATGAATCACCAGTTTCAGATACTAACTTCAGAATGGATCATCCACAGGCTCTTTATAAGCCAGACACAAAACACAGCAGAACAGTGAATATAATTTTCTCACCAGCACATTTGGGGTTTGGACACTTGCTGGCCAGGTCCAGATAGAGCAACAGGTTTGAGGGCAGGTCACTGGGGGAGTAGGGAATATTTCTGCTCTTAATGGTACGTCCTGCCAACTCCAGCAGTGAGGGGGGGTCGTAGGTCATCTCTTTGACGAAGCGCACCACCAGTGGGTTGCCTCGGAGACTGAGTTCCTGCAGATGCACCAAGCTGAGGATCTCTCTCGGCAAGTATGTGAGCAAGTTGTTGTGGAGACTTAATGATCGCAGTGAGTAGAGCCTAGAGTGACAAAGAGAGGCATTTTGTAATGTTTCTGCAATACATGATAGTGGAGACACACCTCTATCAGATGACAAATCCCACATTGTGTAACTTGAAGTGTTGGTCCAGGGCTGTGAAATACATCATCACATGGGTCTTTTCATGTACGCAAAACAATACATATCACAATACAACACAATCCATTTAATTTCAATGAATAAATAGTTGAGAATACACACAGAAAGACCGGTTTTCATTATTAAATGAAATTATATACTTGATAACAACGAACTGTCCAAATTAATGGAAATATTGAGTGTGACTTGCAACAGAGCGAGACAGAGCTACAAATAACACTAGTGGGAATCTGTAAATGCTGTTCACAACAGGTTAGATAGGAGATGTTCTGTAAGTGGGTGCTGCAGTTACCTGGTGAGCTGTGGAGGAACACTTTGGATGCGGTTGTCACATAGAACCAGGTAGCTAAGGTAGGGAAGATTAGCCACTTCAGGAGGAATGGCTGTGATGAGGTTACCTCCCAGATACAACAGCTCCAGGCTGACAGAAAAAGACAGGAAAGCAACATTTCCTATCAAGTAATGTTTTCTTTAAATGCAGATTCATCTAACAGTATAATATGCTACATATTACAGATCAAAAACAATAAGTAACACACAAACTGTAAGCGTGTAAGATCCAACATCTGCATTTTACATTTGCAATGAAGTGTGACCCACAATTACAACCTATACCACAGGGGGGAGCTAAAGATGCATAGCTGGATGCAGGAAGTCTGTTTTAGTGATTATCACTGTACTTATAAAAAAAAAACAAAAGACAAAAAGACAAGATGTGACCAGAAACAGAAAAAACAATTATTGTATATTATTTTCATGATATTAATTATATTGATTATGGATTCTAGCTCTACCCACTCAGAAAAATTACAGCACATTACTAAAAATCTGAAAGAATTTTTCACAGAGACCTCCATAATAACATTGTTTCTGTTTATAGCAATAGGTCAACAAAGGACTATTGTTGGTCATTATATGTACAGAGAACATGCCGCGGTAATTGGGTTTAAAATAGAGAGTGAAACAGCAATGGATGGCTGGTCAGCAAAAGTAAGCTGTCAGGCCATCTGTCTGCTGGAACTGATGACACAGCGACTGCGAGACAGGAAACCATTATACTGTCCTTGGCGGCTGAGCACTGAGTAAGCCCACTCTGTGACATGGACCGAGACTCTGAGGGTCTGCTCACTGCTCTCAGCAGCACAGTGACACCAATCAGCCGGAGACAGGCCTCTCCAGATGACACTTTACAAAGCTCATTATTTTCAGACCTAACTTCAACTGCTTTTTGACAACACATGAGCTCTTAAATGAAGCGGTAAAAACAACCTTCATTGTGCATCGCTGAGCTGTGAAAGGCTTATGAAGGTAAAGGGCAAATAAATAAAAGGGGAAAATAATACAGAAATCCTAGAGGACAACCTGCTGCTGCGCGCAAAAGAACTGCATCCCACGTTAAGACTGGCTTGTTATTTTGCAGTAAAATGATGAAACTGTGTGCTCAAGACCCTGAAATAAAGTTAGAAATAAACAGTCAACATGTTTGGTGAAGTGACATGGTTTAAAAAAAGAAGAATTCTCTTTTTGTATGGCAAATTGGCTTGCTACAAAGTATAAATGTCTAGGCTCTTATTTGGTACTATCATGTCAATGCAGAGGACCGCAAAAATTAAGAAATCACTTGATTACATGACTCGATTACAAAGAGAATACGAGAACAGGATATGTCAGCACCAGAGAGATTATTAATTTGTGTTACAGTTTTTAAAGGTCTCATGTGTACAATTTAGGGGATATGGCAGAAACTAAAGGCAGAAATGAAATTTTCATAACACACGGATACTCACACCAAAATGAAAACAGTTGTGTTTTCACTACTTTAGGACAAACCATTTACTGTATATCTACACAGGTAGAGAGTCACTGTTCATGGAGTGCATTGTGTTGCATCACTATTTCTACATCAGCTCCAAAACCACTGCTGCTGCTTCTTCTTTTATCCAGTTATGCAAGTAGAGAAATGCCACAAGTGCAAAATGGCACATAAAAGAAATGTGTCTTTGGCAAAACATGCCATTTACAGGTTATAGTTCAGCTCGAAGATTTTTCACTTGGCGGGAGCCTATCTGTGATAACAGAGATAGCAGAAGGAAGTAGAATTATAATCCTGGCGCTACGCAACAGAAATATATTGACTTGACTAGACCAGTGGTGGCATGTTCACCTAACCTGTAAAATAGGTCAAGCTGCTGCTCCTTTCTCACTTTGCCTGATAAACATAAATAGTCGAGACCTCATTTTGACTGCATCAGTCACAAAACAACTGTGGTAAAAGAAAAAAATGGGAATACTGTAATGTATACATGAGCACTGACTAATGACTGTAATACTTAATCACTTTCTGAGTTTGACATGTACATGCAATACACTGTTGCCCATAAAGTTGGAATAAAATATTTTTACCTTATGAAACGATTGAGGCAGTGTCATTTCTTCTTGACAAAGTAGAAGTGGGACTTAGTATGTTATCACTGTACTTGGTCAAAGGTTACTGATGTGTATAAATAGGAATAAAAAGAGGAATGTGTCTGAAAACAAAATCATTCAAACTTTATGGGTGAGAGTGAAGATGTGTTTGTACATTTTCTGTGTAGGAACACTTTCATTCAATGCAAAAACCTATGCCATATAACTATTTTATATGTTCTCATATTTAGAAGATAATTGACATCTTTATCTGCCCCTTATTCTTCAAAAAAGGACAGGTTAACGTGACTGTGCGTCTGTGTGACAGTAAACGTTCTAGTTGTCTGATCTTTGGCCCGGCAGTGGGTCAGTGTTACTAGCTACTGTAAACCAGCATATGATAAGACAAAAATGAGCTGTGATGTTGACGTCAGTTTCAACAACCTGCAGAAAACAGCTGACAGTAATGTTTCAGTGTTTTTTACCTGACGAATGTAGACAAATTCACACACAACAAATTAAAGTGTGTGCATGTTACAGTGAATGTGTTTATATTTTAAGAAGAGGGAGACCCACCTGTCCATAATGAATTCTTAGCAAACTCCATGAAAGCTTTAAATACGATTTTACTATAGACCTAATAATATGTTGTAGATGTATTAAACAAACACTACAATGAAAACCTGTTTACCAGTCTGTGCTACTTACTGGAACAGCATAACTATGTAATTACACACTATGAATCATGATGTTTACAGGGGAAATAAATCACTGAAAATGAACATCACAGTGGCAATTGCCAAACCAGATAACCAAAATAGAGAAAAAGACCAAAAATTGATATGTAACCATATGTTCTATGTTTCATCAACTTGACTGTAAGATAAGAATAAACCAAAAGTGTAGCCTTAGTGAGATTTACAGTTCTTCAAATCCTCAAAGATCTGAACAGCTGCCAGCGACCAAAAACATCTACTGACCTAAAATGCTGAATGACTTTTGAACCACGAATCCTATCAATACATTTAAATGATTCAGGTACAATGCAGCTCCTCTGCTTTTCAACAGTATCAGACATGATCCATTTGACCCATCAGAGGTACTGTAGTGAACACAAAAACACTATCCTTTTCTTGAACCTTGGATCACAGATAAAAATCATGTAGTTTAACAGATAGCAGTGGTTTTAGTCACTTGTTTTTACATTCAATTAATGACATAATTTGCTGACAATGTCACTTTTACTTCAGTTTTCTCTGTTTTGACATAATGACCTTTGAATTTACTCTGACCTTTTGAGAACATCCACATGATAGGGAAAGTAAATGTAGGAAAATGAATGATTTTCACTGAAAACTACAGTGGATTAAATAGTAACTACTGATAAATCTCTTCTGAAAGGCTACATTTAGAAGAAAAACTCATTTGGAATTCCCCACAACAATAGTTACAGGTCTTTAAAGGTTGAGAGTCCTATGTGGAGTAGATATCAAATGATTGCAACAGAAAACAAATGCCACAGATAGGACATGAGATAAAACTGCAACACACACACGCACACAAACACAAAACAGGAAAGATGAATCAGTTTTTGCAAAGGGCAACATGTTTATAGAGTGTGGCACCAGCCAGATGTGCATGAGATGAGATGAATGTGGTTACTGCCTACGGAAAATTCCATCACTCCAGCTATACAAAGGCAAACAGGTTTATTGTCATTTTGATGTAATTTTAGTCTTAAAGCTGTGGCTCAGGAGGTACAGCGGGTCATCCAATAACCAGAGGGTCTGAGGTGTGAATCCTGTTATGCCCTGGTCCTGTGCTGTTGTGTCCTTGGGCAAGACACTTCACCCACCTTATCTCCAGTGTCACTCACACTGATGTATGAATGTTTGGTGGTGGTGGGAGGGGCGGACTGGTGCAGACTGGCAGCCACGCTTACGTCAGCCAGCCCCAGGGCAGGTGTGGTTACAGATGTAGCTTACCACCACCACCAGTGTGTGAATGTAAGAGTGAATAAATAACAGATAAAAAATGTAAAGTGCATGAGTGCCTAGAAAAGCACTACAGAGAGCCAATCCATTATCATTATTAATAATAACAATAATAATATTTGTTTATTTGTCATTTGGTAGTATTACAGTCCTGGAAAAGTCCTAACTCATCAACCTGGTAAAAGCAGCTGTGGAAGTGATGGGCAAATAAAGACTACCTCTCCCTACAGTCCATCTATGAAAGTTGAGTTGTTCAGTTGGCTCACAGGCTCTAATGATCCTTCTCACATCTTATTCTCTGAGTATGAGCTGCTTCTCTCAGGTTGATAATAAAAAGCTTACAGTTGTAAAACTAACGGCCTAATGCTGCCTTTTATTCTCATGTCTAACACTCTGGTCAATAAGGAAACTCACTGAAATCCTTATTTTAGTACTGTTGGTCATATTATTCTGTTCTTAGGGTTTTTTATGGATTTTACATATGTTATGACTAGGTTTTAGGCCCTGCTGGTTTACCATAATATAATTTATACATTGTCGGGACAGGTACAATAATCTAGTGTAATAAACTGTATTTTGTCGCATAGTGTGGTTCACTGTATGTTTTTATGTATACTTGTAATTTGTACTGCCTGCACATATTGTTTTGCAGTTGTTCATGACAAATTTCCCCTCGAGGACAATACAGTATATATAATTTGATTTTCTATTTGATGAATTCAATGTAATTGATGTAGATGCTCAAGTTCAAAACTAACCATCTTTAAAAATTCACAATACCATCTCACTTAATATCACTCCAGCTATACATAGGCAAACATGTTAGTAGTCATTTTAGCATGTTAACTGTTGATTTGAACTGGCATTTGATAAATTCAATAAAAATGATGTGGTTACTCAAGATCAACACTTTAATCATCTATAAAAATCCAATATACCATTGACTTAATATCACTCCAGTTATACTAACAGGTTTGATTTTGTTGCCATTTTATTATGTTGACTGTTTATTTGAACAAGTCATTTGGCATTTGATGAATTCAATGAAATGGATTTGGGTACTCAACATTTATCTCTATGGTATTTCATCTCTAAAAACCAGTGGCGTATAGCTTTAAGTAGTAACCATGGCAACAACTTCTGGTTCCACTCCGCTGCCAACGAAGTTCCAGAGAAAAACCAAGATAATGGCGGACTGGAATAAAGGACTGTGTCTTATAAAGCCAATAATACATTCATGGGAGCCCTTACATGAAGAGAAAATAGTCCAAGAAGGGAGATTAGTGATCTTAAATGTCTTTATAACATTCAGAATTTTGATATCAGCAGGCGTAGCGGTTAACCTACATCCACCACCTGAACAGTTTTTACCGAAGTACAAATGAGTATTCACACTCTTGTTGTTTGCTAAATGTGCTATTAGCCTCCGTTACATACCTGGTTAAGTTTTCTATCTCCGCAGGTATACTTTTCAGTCTGTTTCCACCGAGTGAAAGCGACTGCAGACGCAGCAGTTTCATACACTGGAGTGGGATCTCCTCAAAGCGGTTCCCACTGAAGTTCAACACCTCCAGATGCAGAGAACCGAACTCCTTGGGCAGCGAAAACTCGTCCAGTCGGTTGTTCTTCGCTATGAGTGTCTTCAGTTTGCTGAGCCGTGTTATGCCGTCACAGATGGTGGACAGTCCGTTGTTGCTGATGTCCAAAAACGCGAGGTTGCAGAAAAAACTGAGCGACGAGGGAAGCGAGGCCAGCCGGTTGTAGTTCAAGTAGAGCTGTTTGGTGTCCCTTTTTCTCTCGTCGCTGATACTGTCAGTGCTAAAAGTGTTCAAACTCAGCCGGGAGAAGTCGAGCACACCGTCGCCTGTTGCCGCTGCCCCTTCGTGGGTCTCCATTTTGACAGTTTTAGCCTGAATTTCAACTCTGAACAAAGTCCTCGTGCGAGCTTTTGCCGTACGCTCAACGCCCCCGTAAACCGCGAGTTAGCTCCACGAGTTGTCCCGTTTTAACACGGAGTACTCTGATATTTCTGTACACCCGCTTGCAACATTTAACTGCATCTCGCCCCCCAAAAAAGAAAAAAAATCTAGGTCACTAATGTGGAAGCGACTCCTCTAACTACATGGAGCTTTACTGGAAGGCTCCCACAATACAGCCGTTCTTAGGAAGAGAGTTTACGTTAATGATAACACATTGGTTAATCCTGTGTAAACCCCGCCCACTGACAGCTCATTGGTCAGCCTCCCCATCAATCAAAAGTACATCGAAGGGTTTCTCAACAGTTTATGGACAGTTTTATTGCTGTAGTGTACTCCAAATTGTTATGAGGTATAATAACTTTCAACAACTAAACTGTAACTCTGGAACAGCTGGAGAAAGTTGCCCGATGAGCCACTGTACCAACTACTGACTAATGTGATTATGCAATATCCTCCTGTGTTACATTATGCAATACCGTGACTTGGATTTGCATTGAATAAAAAAGAGGTGCAGGATGGGATAGATTATTTCAACCATATGGAGCCACTAAATCTGCAAGAATCTTTCAGTTTCTTGGGGTTATGTCTAGTAGGCCTGTTGTATGATACGTACCAATCCAGATTGTTAACATCCAATAATTTTCAACTGCAATATTTTAGATAGATGTAGTAGATAAAAGTTTTTGGACTCCCCCTGCATTTGTGATATATTGCATTGAGAATCACTCTTAAGCCATTGAACTGTGCCAAATATTGTTATGTTCTACAGACCCACATGCTCCCTATTATCATGAAATATTTTCTGCAAATATTTCATGATAATTTATTAGATTGTTTAAAATTTAACGGGGGTCCACTACTGTACTTTATTGATAAATAATGGAGTAAGAATACTGTATATGCAAGACTATACAGGTGTAAATTGAAAAGTACTATAGGAAGTACAAAAAATATAGAGATGTATAAAATTATGGAAATTTAAGAAAATACACAACTGTAGTGACAGTGAAATTGCACTTCCATTTTATTGCACATTGAATATCCTAATGGATGTTGGCAGGAAGGATTTCCTGTAACACTCAGTCCTACATCTAGGTGGGATCAGCCTGGTGCTGAAGGTGTTCCTCCAGGACATGTCAGTATCATTGCTAAATGTACATTTCAATGATTAGTACTTCAGTATGTAGAAGCTCTTTCACCAGAATTATATTTTTAATGCTAAAATCTAATTATTATTGTTGTCCATGCTTTTTTAAATGTAGTTTAAAAAAAAACAAAAAGTAAAGCACATTATTATTTTGTGATTAAGATGTCAAATTGTAGTATTTACTTTCAGTCTTGAACAGAAAAATTAGTTTTAATGGTTGAATGTTATACTTGTTTCATTTATGATTTCTCAGAGAAGCCCAGTGAGCCGGCTCAGATGTGGGAATAAAAAAGTGAATTTAGTTCTTCATTCCTGTTGAGAATGCTAAAACATCGTGAACTCCACATTAAAGCAGGAAAGTGTAATTTTATACATTTCCTTTGTACTTTTGGTAGTATTACAATAAAGATTCTGATCCTTTAATTTTGAGATAAAATAAGATAATCTTTTTTTAGTCCTACAATTGGAAAACTTGCAGAGAGATTTAACTTACGTATTTTATTTTACCATATACTATTTTATTCTTATCTTTTCAATTGTCTTGGAGTGCCATGATTCTCTTGTGAGTTTTGCACATTATTTATAAATGACTTGATAGTACTTGCATTACGTCTTGTTTTTAATGACTTTTATGTTTGTTTGTTTTTACTGGTGTTTTATGTATTCTTGTGTTTTCATTTACTTATTTTGTTTTTATCCTTAATAGTTTTTTAGTAAATGCTGTTTTATTATTTTGTTTTGTCTTGTCTTTCCTTCTTATAATCATTATTTCATAACGTTTTATTCAAGACAAACTTTATTTTGCTAGTATTTGTAATTCACACTTTGTACAGCATAGTGTGCTCACACATGGAATGAAATGCACTATAAAAATAAAGTTTTACTTATTTGCTTGTTTGCTTAAACTAATTTAAGCCTATGAACTTTGGCCTTTTAATTAGAAATTGTCACTTATCACTGTCAACATTACTACTTGATCATTTTAGCTGCATTTAACAAGTTGGGATCCTTGGATTATATGACCATGAACTTTGTCCCTCTGATCCCAAAATTAATTGATGACCAGTTTAACCATCTTAGTTATATTTGGTTTAATGTTATAGTGCACATAACATAATCACAAACACATGCAGACAGGCAACACATACAGACAGTGCCACATTGTTGTATATTGGGTTTATTGGCATACATACATACATACATATTCCTTACAGTCTCTGCACCTTTAGTGGAATAAAAAGATTTAGTTTTAACCTAGAAATGCAACTTTAATATAAACATGTATCAAGGGATCAAGTCACAAAGCACTAGTTTACTTCTAAACTTCAGCAAAGGACACTCACCCTTGCAATGGCGCGTGGCGTACGACGGCCTACATCCAGGCAAAGGGAGAGAGACAGATGCTGTTTGCAGGTTTAAGGCACTGATTTTTATTTTCAAACGTCCAATTCAGACACAGGATTTTTCCAAACGCTTTTAACAAACCCAACTACTCATCATACACACACGCACGCACGCACGCTCACAATGTACATGCATCCAGTTACTGATGCGTCTAAGCTACTTTAGCTGAAAGTGAGGCTAGTCCTTCTGTTAGAGTGATTTTTGAAAGCACAGGTATAGTGTTGTTGCTGGGTCCAGAGTAATGTGTTACCTGGAGAATTTTGTACATTATTCAAACACTTCATCAAGACTTTGGTTTCAGTTTTCACCATGCTATCTTCAGATCAGCTCTCACCTGGGCACAGTGACGCTGTTCCACACTGAGAGCTGAAGTCTTTGTCTTGAAATTATGACAAAGAAATGTTAAACCCAGAAGCACCAGAGAGACCTATCTGAGCATAACCTGGGAACAAGATGAGATCCAACTCAAGCTGATAACACACTGTACACACAGAAGCAAACATGATTACTTTAGCAATAAGATACAAAACACATGTCAGGCTGGTGATAACCTAAAAAAAAAGCATAGAAAAATAAAGAGAAGTGCATTGGTCAAGTAGTGGCCTACTGCGGCAGCTCTAAATGGCAACAAAATCAAAATCACTTAACTCTACCCTCCCCTCCAAATGGCCCGGTGGATTCTTAACCTAACCTTCTACCCATGAGACCCTTTTAGTGCAGATAAAGGCGCACTCGGTGTCAAACAGTCAGCTGTCCTCTGCACTCCAACAGCTCCCTCATCTCAACAGGAGGATTCTCCAAGCTCCTAATGTTGCTACCTGTTCCAACAGTGACTCCCATATTCCAAAACAGTGACAACTTGACAATTTTTTTTTCCTAATAAATGTAAAAATATAAAGACTGTAGTAAAAACTGCCCCAGGTGCTAGTGCGGGGGCACAGTAATACAATCAAAAATGACAGTACTGAACGCAAGGGAATCTTATAATACTCTCCGATTGCCCCTGAATCTAACAAACAGCAACACAAACATTTAAAAACACTTAAAAATGTATAATAATTAACATAGCAGAGAAACATGAACACATCAGTTTAATGACAACACGAGGGGCCGCAACTTCAGAAAAATGTGGAGAGAGGTCGATGTTGTGCATCCTCTCCGTCATTGGTTCCTTATTTAGGCCTCTTTTGTGCTGCTCTTCATCTTCTCGACTGTCTCCTGCATTTTTAAAACAGTGACACAAGCTGAATAGAAAGGAAGATCTTTTGTATAATGCTACACAATGAATAATATGAGTATAACTATTGTTTTTTTCCCCTTTTTAAGTAGCTGTGACTTGAAGCTTCATCTAGTGAAATCAACATTGTTTGCCATAGAAAGGTGAATTTCAGTTTCTATAACCACAGCTGCATTTGTTTACAATGTCATTATAGCCTGACCTTCTGGAGAAAACAACATGACCTTGCTGACTCAGCCTTGTCCTAAAGCCAGAGCTCTAGTTCTACCTTGTGTTTGCCAAGCTCTCACACATAAACGCGAGCAAAGGCAAACAAGAGCAGATATTCCCCAAATATAGAAAATGAATAAATTACTGCAGTAATAGTAATACAACTAAAAATAGAGAGGTTTATTTAGTGGGAATGAAGACATTATATAAGTCCTGGAACTAACCATGAGGTTCTGCAATGTTTTTTGCCCTTCTGAAACATCAGGGCCAGTTTCACAGAAGTACCCGTTAACCAAAGCTTAGATTGAGCCAAAACAAAGTCAGAAATCCGGTTTGTGGCATTGACAGCATTATTCCATTATTTTAAGTATTTCTATATCCAAGTAAACATTTTTGTTGTCAAGGTTTTTAACATTGTTTTCCTTTATAAGAAACATTAAATTATTTTTTCTCATTCTAGTAGTATAGAGAGGCTTACTTAATATTCACTCTTTCAAATAACTAACTATATACTGGAACTAAAACACAGAACCATCCACATAAAATAGTGGCTAAGAGCACTCTGGTGTTAAAGGAAAATATAGGTGATCATTTGTCTCTTCTTCATTAATCAAATCCATGTCCATGAAGAGTTATTGATCTAATTTCAAAAACATTCCTTTAGTTTTCAGTTTTTCATTCTCAGCCCAGGAGTCATAAAGCTGCTGATGTTCTTGCTCACTGAGCTGTGGTACATTATCATATCAGAGTTTACACTTTCCAATTCCACTGTATTGTGCTGCCCGTGCAGTTTGATTTGGACGCCCAGAAACACACTCTGGGTAATTAAGGTCGTAATTCATAACGTATCCCGATAAGCAAACAAACAAATATTATATACTGGTTGTATCACAGAGCAGATGGTTGTAAGCACTGGACAGTGATGGAGCCTTAACCTTCCTGTTACCTTCAATCTGAATATTGGCTTTTATTGATTCCACAAATTTCAACTTCCAGAAAACTATACCCAGGTTTATGTATCAGCTACTTTATATGAGGGTTTGTGATGATGGGTAAGTAGAGAACAGTTTCCTCTAGATAGAAAACACTGCATTTTATAGTGACCTCAATGTCGCCCAAAACAAATATGTGTAACATGTTTTCTAATGTGATTTGCGCTGATGGAAGTGCATTTAAATTGGGAGAAGTCATCAAATATGAATCAAAACAAAGTGAAAAAAAAACATAATGTGAGATGTTTGTGACCCGGCGTATGTGTAAACAGGTTGCTGTGGTTGAAGAACCGAGGAATGTCTGATTAACGCTGACTAATTCATACGACACCGAGACTCACAAGGTATTTTAGACACAAAATACAAACCTGGTGCTTGTTGAGTTCAGCCACACGGAGGTTCCACTCTTCCTCAGTCATCTCAGCTCCAGTATCTGTTAAGTCATCTATAGCTGCGGTCTTGTCTGTACAGATAATGACATGGCATTTGTTTACATTCAAAAGATTATTTACAATGAATATATATAGGACACAGGTCATGCTCAGTGTTTCAGTTTACCAGTGCAGGTCATGGCAGTGCACACCCAGTTGCCACATGCGCAAACACAGCGGTTACACTCCACCTGGGTCTCTGCACCATCCTCGTAAGTCTCATCCTCCAAGGCACATTCTACAGAAAAATTGAGCAACATATAAGAATATGGCGAGTTGTCAGCGGGGTTGTTATGTAATATTTGTTCCGAGAATCAGCATTCCAACATCATTTATTGATTAACTGTTATCACAGTGATATGTCTTAGCCTGGTAACTGTGTCCTTGAGATTGGTGAAGCTACAGGGTTCAGTAGGTTCAGTCAGTGTTATTTTTAACAGAGGAATGCTTCTGCTTTCTGTGAACTTTATCCCAGATATGTCCACATCACATGACACCGCATAACCTCGACAATGTGTTTAATTACCCAGAAAGGCGGAACAAATTAAGAATCACTGACAAGTTGCTGGGTATCAGACTGTGTATTTAGTCGCCGTTTAGGAGCTGTGCTTCAAGATACTCTGTTTATTAATGGTCCTTTATAATTAGATATAATTATAAATACATTATGTATAGTTTTAGAAGTGTCTTTTATTGTGTATTATGTATATTTTTAGTGTGGATATATGGCTGTGATTTCTATTTTGTGTAACTTCTGCTGCTGCTGTCTTGGCCAGTACACTCTTGAAAAAGACATTTTTAATCTCAATTAGATTAAATTCTGGTTAAATAAAGGTTAAATTAAAAAAATAAATAATGTCAAAGTGTATAAAGTATCCCTTTATGCTGACTTTTCTCTGGTGGATTAAAGCCAGGCTTCAGACAGTTGAGGAACTCATCAAAGCTCAGCTTCCAGTCGGCGTTCTCATCAGAGAGCTCAATGAGGGCATCAACACACAGGCTCCTGAGAATCACACACAAACAGAGCCATTATTACCTGCTTAAAGTGGCAACAGAAACTAACAAAAAAAGATGCATATTCTAGAGATGATGAGCAGTTTAGAAGGGTTTTATTCCACGTGGCACAGGTGTTTATGTTACTGTAGGCTCCGGCGGGAGACCTTCAGAAAGTTTACCCTGCTCCAGATAAGGTTCAATAACTTACAGTTCAGAGCTTAAAATAACACCACGGCCCCTGGGTGTGTATGTGTGTGAGGGCATTTCTATGAAAAATATGCACACTTCCCGTGGCGAAATATTGAAAAAACAGCTAATGGCAGTGAAAAACCAGCTGTTGTTTTTCTCCCAGTTTGCCCTCACACACACACACACACACACACACACACACACACAC
>JAPQRQ010000015.1:20003187-20018891 GCA_037367365.1 Apogon talboti
CACCGTCATCTTCTACAACATTGATTTACCAGTAAAACCCATGGAGTTGGATCAATGACAGTGGATGGAGACACTGGTTTTATGTTCAGTTAATGGTATATTTGCTGCAAAACTCACTTTTTCTTCAGTTTTTGTGTTTTGATATAATAACCTCTGAATTAGCTAAATATCTAAATATCAAATATAGGAAATTAAATATAGGGAAATACATGTTTTACAGTGAAAAATGCAAAATATTGCTGATAATATTATAATTAATGGTGATAAATCACTTAAGAAAGGTTAAGTAGAGAGAAAAATTCATCTGGAAACTGCCACAAGAGTAGCACTGGGTCTTTATAGATTAAAGACGTTGAGATAATAATCCTAAAGGCTCCCTGTTATTATTGCGGCTCTGAATGAAGATAAGGTATACAGAATTTGTGCTAACACTACCTCTCACTACCTCTGAATATGTAGGAGGATCCTCTTATCTGTTACACATAATTGTTATATTGCTTTTATGATGGAGTTATTCACGCTCCGAACATTGACATTAAAAAAGTTTACTCTCCGCACAGACTTTGAGTAACTTTACACACGTTAGATCCTGAGACTGACAGGTTTAAAGTCATTTTAACTTGTTTTGTGTAGGTGTGTGTGTGTGTATTGCCACACGTACCTTGGCAGTGTCCGTCGTGGGCGACCTGGATCTTCAAACCCGTCAGACAGGCGTCTCTGTGGAGCTCGCAGTGATTCCTGTAGGTCTTGCCGTTGCTGCCACACACTGACCTCTTGTGGGGTTTACAGCTCTAGACAGACAGGTAATGAGACAGAGGGAAGAGGATGTAAACAGAGGACCAACTACCCTGCGTCTCTGAAGAGCTGTAAAGGCAAACATCCAGAACTCACCTCTATACACAGACAGCTTGGCTCCCCTTTTTCATTGACGGCACATTCCCTGCCAGCTCCACAGAACACATTGGCACATACTTTGCTCTTACTCTGCAGGTCCTGGAAAAAAAAAGACAAATATTGTTTTCACATGGGCAATTACATTACTTTCTGCATGTTTCACAAACAGGGCGGCACTGTTGTACTATTATTACATTACATATCTGTTTGTCGATATTCTCCCTCCACAGTCCCTCAACAGTTACATTTTTTTAACACCACACCCTTTTTGTTGCACATCTTTATACTCAGCTGTAGATGATTTGTCTTCAACTGAAGCCTAATATAAAAGATGCTTGATGACATTTCCCCTGTAGATGGTGCTGCATCCCCTAGATACAATATAAATTAAAATGGTAACGGTTCACTGGTTGCGTCTCTGACTCACTTGACATTTTGCACAATCCGTACATTTTCTGGTAAGGATTTACTGTATCTATTCATGGAAAATCACAGCTCCGACATATTTCATAGCACGTATGTCTACAATTATGGGAATTGTAATATATGTCTGCTGTATGTCATTACTTTCTATATAATCTTAACATTTACAGGCTTATTTCTTTGAAAGAACTTACTAATTGCTGATTTGTACTTGTTTTTTTTTTTTAATCACTTGTATTTTCTGTTCCTTTTGAAGGTCTGTGAAAAAAATCCACTTATGTTACCATGTCAACGGCGCAAAGCAAGAAGAGACATAAAATGAGGTGGAAAAATTGGACTGATATTGAGAGCAAAAATTAAACAGGTTTCACTGAAGTTAGAACAGACTGGATATTGTCTGCAGTATTCTGTCACGTGGCGTGTATGTGCGAACGGGAATAGACTTTATAACACATAAATGTTCACTGTTCTACACTCAGTATCTTTTTCTCCTGTTGTCACTGCCTTTCTTTGTTTCTTTACAGTATGTTTTGCTTGCAGGACACAGCCGGTCAACTTGCCAAAAAAAGTTCACTTGAGCTGCAAACGAACCAATCACAAGACGCCAAGCGGAGCTCTGAGAGCTGCTTTATGACCCTTATTACCTCCTCCTTTCTCTATGTGTGTACCTTTGTATGTGTGTGTGTGTGTCTGTGTGCGTGTGTGTGTGTGTATACAGGGTGTTTCCACATCTGGAGTCTGGGCTGTGTTTTCCTTCGGGCCCATTCCCATGCTCTGTGAAATCTTTTCTCCTCCCAGTTTCTCTAGACTCCCCTCCTCCCCTAAGCCGCCGTTTCCTGTACGAGCCAGACAGAAAGTTGGCCTTCTATGTGCGAGTGCACGTGAGCTGGTTTCCAAGCTCCACTGTGTGTTTGCAAGTCTGGGGTCTGGAATGTAGGTTAAAATGAAGGTGGATTCTTGTGACTAAACTCGCTAATGATAGAATGCAACAAGATAGATGGAAGGAGCGGGGCAGTCATATGCATGCACTTTAGTAGAGCTGCTTTGACCCTGGAGTAGTGAGAGGATACACCAAGATCAGGGGCAAGGAGAGGGGGGTTTAAGACTTTTGGTTCATTTCTATGCATGAGTCAGACACACACACGCTTGCACTCCAAAGTTGAGGTCATGGAAAAGCTTCAAAGCAATTCCTGTGGCCTTGAGCATGTTGGACAACTCGGTATGTTAGACACAGATGGGCTAGAAACCTGTTGAAACCTGTAGAAAGCTCTGATGAGAACATGAATAATGGATGGGACTCTTAGATGAATCTGGTGTAGCCTTATAGCTCTGTCTGTCCGTCTCCCTTCAAGTAGAACCAGCAGAGGATCCCTGACATTTAGCTAATGAATACAGAGGCAGAAGGCCATTTTTCAGCCGATTCAAGTAGATTGTTGCTATGGTGAGAGCATGCACAGGCTCCTGTTGCCGCTAGATCACAGAGGTGTCAATCAAAAAAAAAAGGCAAATGGAAACAAGAGGCCTATAATGAGATCATAGCGCAGCGTGTCATTCGGATTGTATGACAAAGATAGACAGAGCAGACTAGAAAACAATGTGGCACTGATGTCACGCCACCAGCACTTAAAAAACCAGGGACGGCGAATTGAATATCGGAGATGCAGATGCCTTATATGTGGTCACGAATCATCCCTGTATGTTGTTTTGAGCCGTTACTGAAGATATGAACAATAGATGCACCAATAATAAATATGTTTCCATGCACACTACCACCTTGTTTTTGGTATTTACATTGTGCAAGACTCATAATGTGTAATGCAGAATTTTTTGTTAGAGGAAAAACATGTCACAGCATGCGATTAGAAATTAAGTACCGTGGTGCTACAGAGACCAGGCTGGATACCTGAACCCTTTTTGGCACCAACCAAACAGCTTAGATATGCTCAAGTATCCAAAAAAAATGCCTGGTATTCTTTGGTGGAGAAAATCTCATCAGTGTCAGCTCATGCATGAATGACTTTAATATGTTCTTACTAATGATTTACATAAAATGTCATGTTTTGGTAAATGATGTGAACTGAGAGATAAAAACCAAGCATATGTGTCTTGTTAAATTGGAAATTGATACCCTCCATGATGGGGTTTAAGGAATCATTCTTGTTTTATGCAGACTCCAACTAAAATCACTTTTGTTTTTTTTATTTATTTAATTTATCAAAATGAAATGCAAAAATGAGCATTTAGCTAAAATCACTCAGTCTTAGTAGGAATTATGTCTACATGCACACTAGTATCCCTTTTTTGCAGTATTAACATTCAGAACACCATGTAAAATGATTCATCTGCACACGCATGAATAAAAAAGCATATAAAAGCATATGAATAACACTATCCAGAGTCATCATCACTGAATCCACACAGAAACGCAAACACATTCTCCACCAACCCAGTCATAACCCCAGATGATGATGTGCATGTAAACATCCTCATTAACCTAATCACTATCAGAGCAGACATTTGGAAAAAAATGTACAAACTCAGCACAAACAAAAACAAACACACTGCTCTGGGTGTCCTACTTAAATGGCATTAATTTTTCATTGCAGCCAACAAATGCTGCCTTATTTTCCGTCACTTCCACTTAAAACTGATCACGCGAACCACGGCTCCGATAACTGAATGATGAATCATAACAGATTAATGATCATCCAGGAAGACACCTCCGGCAGATTTCAGATCACATATACACACACAAATTGTATTTTCCTCGTCTTGTGTCCTTTTTTCCCAGTTTACTCTCAGATAATTGGTCAGTAGTTTGAAATTATCTACACATTTTAAAAAGATTAAAACATCTTAGTGATTTTTCTCCAAATAGCCTCCATGCATCTTCCTGTTTCTGTGCAGAGCCTCACAACTGAAGGCTAGTGAACTTTAATTTCCCATCTGCTATAATTCTCTGTCTTGTCATCTTATTCCCAGTGCCATGCCCTTTTACGGCTGCAAGAGATGTGCCAGTGAACTGAGACCGGCCTTGCACAGCTTAATGGAACTCCAAGAAAAGGGGGAAAAAAAGTGGACAGAAGAAAAATAAGAGGACAAAGCTGGAAGGAGAGTTACACTTTTAACAAACTGGTAGACGTGAGATGTGGAGTTGTGCATTTTCTGAGGTTTATTTCTATTCCAAAACATGTTGAATCTCCCCCATGCCGAGGCTGGTGGGAGTTAAAGGTTAATGAAATTCAAAGAAACAAATATGAATAAGAAATATTAAACAGGTTATATGCAGTATTTCTACTTTCACATGTTGAAAAATGACCAAAAAGTATCACTACAATGTTCAGAATTAAGAGCTGTGAAGTTCTGCCAAAGTCACGTCTATGTATCGGATTGTACAAATATGGACCGAATACGTTCACCATGGTGGTCCAGTGAATTTATGTAACCACTAGAGGAAGTATTGAGGCCATGGTGTTGAAAACCAAAGGATCACAATGTGATGAGATGGGATGAGAACTTTAAGAAGAAGCACTGTTGTTGTTTTCACCACTGGACATAGCTCTAGATGAAAAGAATGTAGTTTGATGCTAAAATTTTATGAAGCTATTAAGTTTGCATTATCTTTGCTAAATTCGCCATTTGTTGATCCACGGTTCAGACAAATCTGTGACAGTTCTGGCCTTGTTTGAACGATTCCAAGCAGGTCTTAAGTGCAACTACTGACAACACAAACCGTACAGAAATCTGTTTTGATGTGTGGTTTTATTGTGGCTGTTTTCAGTCTAAAAACAGAGCTAAGCTAACAGAGCTATAATGTAAACTATCAGCTGATACAGCATATGAAGCTTATAAGACACAGACTATCAAAATAATCAGTTCTGAGCTTTTGTTAGGAGAAGAAAAACTGATGATACCATAATACAGATGAGTGTAAACAATGGGCTTTATACAGTACATTATTCAGTGAGTGTTACAGTCTGTGGATACATAGCATTGATTTGTTGGTGGTTTTGTTCGTCATAAATGTGTTCTGATACGTGACTTCCCTCTGCTTTTGAGAGGTTAGAGTATCAATCCTACATATAACCCCTTTAAAACAATGGCCATACAAAAGAAATAGTTAAATTTACACTTACTCACATATAAAATACACATTAGAATGACTATTTACATGCTACTCATCCTCTATGTTTTGTATACCGTACGTGTCTCAGTGATGCTCCACTGATCTGGGAGGTCAATCAATGCTTCTCTCCAAAGCACGCCACTTTACAGCCACCGTAAATCCATTTCCCACAATGCATCTTGCTCCTCATTAGCATAGAAAGCATTGATTTACTGATTGTAAAGACCTGGCCATGGAGATATTTACACTGTCAAACAACATAAAGAATTTCAACCGAAAATGCCCAATATGTTCAGTTAATGAGTTAGCTGAACTTCTGCTCAGTTTGTTCAGGCTGGTTGTTGATTGGTTTCATTAGATGCAAGCCAATACAACACCACTGCAGTACATACTTATCATATTCAGCCCCTCTTGAGACAGCGTTCAAGAGGTGGTGATTCAGCACTATTGAACTAAATGTGCTGTTGAACTGAACCACATTAGTGAAAGGTAAAAAGTGGTTCAGCCTTGATAATAATTAAATACGTTGAGCTCCATAAATGTATGCATCATAGCGAGGCTGTGGTATTGGATTGTACAGGATGTAGTTGCCCAATAAAGTGACACAGCATTGTAGAGTACACAAATATTTTAGTCTTTCCCCTTTGGTGGAGTATGTCTTACGTGTTTTCATGAATAAACTATTGTGTTATCTATTTACGGCTTGAAATATTAAACAAAATGTTCAGGGAAGGTGAAAGAAGATGGGCAAGTAGTTGTGTTTTAATTCAGGCTGGTTGACTTTGCCCTTTATTTTGTCCTGACGTGAACTGATTAATTTGAAGAGAATAAAACTTCCAGAAAGAGGCAGAAGCAGACAATTATTAAAAAATAACTAAATAATAACAAGTAATGCCAAAAAACCATAAGTGTAAATTATTGTAGGGTGTAAGGCACTGCTTAAGGCACTGTTGTGTTTGGTAAATTATTCCCCAAAAACAGTTATTCTTCAAAGACATTTCACTTATAACTCATTAGGGAGTTACCACAATGATGCTGAGAGAAATAGATGAGGCAGTCATTTCAAGACAGCCATCAAAACTCCCAAATGTGGGCTGATGATACTTGTCTGTTTCCATTTAGAGAGTTTGTATCTAGTATCTCTTAAACTTAACGCTAAAGATAGGATTATACAACAAATTATTGTCAGTGGAGATACTACGCACAAATGAAAAGCATTAAGTTAAGTCTTATCATCATTTAACAAACCTTTAAGTTTGTAAAATAAGGGCTGAGCAAAATGATGAATTTTGTATAAAGTCATTATTTCTGTCAGGTTTAAAGGCTCATTTATTGTGCTGAATGAAAGATGAAGAAACAAACTATTACACTGTTTTACAAGTGAAATGTCTCCAGAATAAAATTAGTGAAACTTTACCAAGTTTGAGTCATTGATAAACATAAAAATAAATGAGAGAATGGGTTTTACTTTAAAGAAATATTTGTCTTAGATCTACTTCAAAACACTGTGTGCACATTACAATACATTCACTTTATAGGTTCTTTCCAGATTTATAAATCTATTGTTTAAATGTGCATAAACGAATATATATGTGTAATATCACTTTATCATAAACATTTAAAACATCAGCTAACCAGCATTTTTGTCATTTATTTCTTATTAAGGTATGATAGATTTAGCACATTTTTTCTCTGAGGCAGATGATTTCTAAAAAATAAATAAATAAATGAAAATTGAAGACCAGTGTTATTTGTGGTCAAAACAGAGCATGGAAAAACCAAAAAAACTAAAGGTAGAACATTTACAATAATAACCAAATCTTTTTCTTTTTCAACAGCAGAATGTGCAGGGGTAAAATGAAGTAAAATTTTGGTGTTTTACTTGAATATCTAAAGTAGTCGTAATGATATAAAAGTATAATACTAATAAACTGTAATTCATTATTCAGATCACTAATTCTCCTTGCAGCATCACGATCCATATCATGTACTTTAACCAGAAACACCCAGACAGATGGACAGACAAATGGACGCACAGCCAGACTGCTTCATCCACACCAGCTTAAAATGCAACCCAGCGTTTTATAAGAATGTATTATTAAAACCCCGTTCAAAAAAAAGGAGCGAAAAAAGAGATGTAATGAGGAAGCCTGTAGAAGAGACGGATTAAGAAGAATAAAAAAGTAGGGGGGGTGCATTCCTGAACTATGTTGTGCCTCAGCTGGGGTTCAACACACTTTGTCTTGAGCCAAAATCTCCACAGTATCTAGGTCAGAGAGGTGCCCCTGTTCTCCCCCTCTCCAGCATTTCCCGCTTTCCAGCTCTAGATTGTCCACCACCCTTTGGCTCTGAAATGTAGGATCATGAGGACAAAGAGGGCTCCAACCTAACAGCTGTTCCCCTCTCCCTCTTACTTTTCTTTCCTCGAACCGGGGCCCTCCCAGCCAAAGAACTACCACTCTCTCTCTCTCTCTCTCTCTACATACTTTGCGTGAACTATGAACCAATTTCCTCCGTTAAGGAATTTACACGAGCTAAATCCAACGCACACGGGGAGTAAGATCACAGAGAATGGCTTTCGTCGTCTCAGGCTGTAGCGTTTGGCCTCAATAATTCATGCATGTACGTTCAAAAATCTCTGGGCTTTTCTTCCTTGTGAATCGATTTAACTATATCGTCATACATATAAAGTCGGATCCGGCCTCATTTAACTGTGATTGACTCTTGAGATTGCACTTAAAGTGAGGAAAAGTACATTCCACAGAATCCACTGAACTGTCAGCTTAGGTTTTTATGGATTTATATGACAATGACGCAACAGTGGAATTGGCAGGATGTGTCCTTGGGATAATGAGGTCAAAGTAGGACTAATTTGAGTCTGTTCTAAAGATAAGAGTTCTTCCTTACGGCTCTATGGGTGGTCTTAGTCCTTCTCTAGGGCGCCAGGTCTGAGAGTAAAACCTGCAGAAACAAAAGGGCCCTGGTAACGACCAGTCGGCACAGATCTGCTGTTGTTCTCTCAGTGTTTCTTATTCAGTGTGAATGGAATGCACCAACGGACTAGATGATGTCATCCCAGACTGCAGCCTCTAATTCAACATCCTCCCGTTAAAAAGAAAAAAAAAAAAAAAAAAAGCTGAAATGTAATGACTACACCCAGAAAGAAAACCAGAAATGAAATGAAAAGAGCAAAGACAGTGAAAGGACGACAGAAGAAAAAGAGATAAACTGCGAGAAAGTGAAGCAGAGCGGCGGAGAAAAGCAGGAAATAAGTCACGGCTTGGGCAGGGACACATCTGCTAGCAGTTAAAACGTCAGAGAACATAAAATGCCATAAACACAACACCACCCTCGCCCCCCCTCCCTCCTCTGTTCACCCTGTTGTCATGCTGCTGGGACAACAGTGTCCCCTGGCCCCCCACCACCTGGCCCACATCAATCCCACTCCCACCTAACTCACCTATTATACTGTTCTCTCTACATCTATTCATCAGCATCTTCTACCTCAAGTTTAGATCCATTACTGACCCTGAAACCCCACCTCATTTCCTTCACAACGCTTGATCTTTATCGGCCTTATTTTCTGCCACCTTCCTCTCCAACCCCATGTCCTGTTCTAGACTTTTTTTCTTTCTTTCTTTTTTTTTTCAGAAAAGGAGGGAGGGTCTTTGAACGAGTAGATTCCCTGCCCTCGTCTCTGCTCCACGGTTGGGGCCAGTATGGGGGCTAACTGCACTTTTTACAGTAAAAGACCAATTACAGACCCGGAAAGGCAGTTAGAAGTGTGTTGAAGTGTGCAACGGCAGCATTTCAACACAATCCATCACTGCCTGGTCTAACACTGACAACTAAACATAAAATGTACAAAGAGTAACAGTTTGCTTAATCCATCTAAATCTGACATTAAAACATGTAAATTTGACAAAAATGCACTTAGCTTTCATGGTGCTAATGGGTAGGTTATCACTGTGACACTAAACCTCACCTATAAAGACCCAGTGCTACTTTCATAGTAGTTTTCAAATGAAATTTTCTTTACATTTAACCTTTCTTAAGAGATTTATTACAATTTATTGTAATACTATCCTCTCTACTTTGCATTTTTTTCAGTGAAAGTCAAGTACTTCCTATATTTAATTCACTGATCATGTAGATGTTCATAAAAGCTAAGATTAAAGTTGAGGGTTATTACATCAGAAACAGAAAAAACTGAAGAAAAAGTGAATTTTTCAACAAAATACAGTATATCATTAACCGAACAGAAAACAAGCGTCTCCATCCGCTGTCATTTATCAAACTCCATGGGTTTTACTGGTGAATCAATATTGCAGAAGATGAGGGTGTTTCCACATTCACTCTGTAGGCCTCGGAACATCCACATGGGTCATATCTGATGACCATGAAAAGATGATAAACTGAATTTTACACCAATCATTTACGTGTATTGATAGGATTAGTGGATCAACAGATATTAAACATTTTACATCAGTTAATGCTTTTGGTTGCCAGTGTCTGTTTGGGTCTTTATGGGTTAAGCACTTCAAATTTTTCCATTAGTTTTGCAAAGTAAGCTGGAAGTATCACAATTTGGGCAAAACTATTCCTTTAAATTGCTTACAATCTGAAATAATATATCAAGTGTTGCCTACTTACTTTGTTGCTATAAAAAAATCTCTTTAGCCTACATTGAGGCTAGAACAGATAGTACAGGCTTTTACATGGATCTGTAAACTGGTCTGATGAATATAAAAGGATGTCTTTGTTCCGGTTCACATCTTAGATGATACATGGAAAGGAATTATTTACATTAAGCGTTTAACAATTAAAAGGATCCACTTGTAAGATGTATTAAGGCTTAGTTAATAACTGGTGAGAATGATACCAGTATGTTTCCCTGCATCATCTTATTTATACATGCAAGGATGGAAGTGAATGGGCTGTCAACGTTTTTTTATTATTTTAATAATGCATTATTGTTTGTTTTCCGATCTTTTCAACACTTCACAGTGATGGTTTTGATTTATTGCTTGACTGTGAGCTAAAAAGAGGACAACAATGGAAAATCGCTCCTTTTTTTAAACTGAGTTCAAGAGGCACAATAGACTCCATTTATCACAGGAAGGGTCTATGAGTGAATAGGCTTAACTAATGGAGCTACAGTTTACCTTCAGCATTAAAATCATTTTTAACATGTGAGAACCAAGCTTCTAGTTATGGGATTTTATTTTGGAGAAAAAAAAAGTGTGTTGCTGTCAATGGAATGAGACAAGATATTTTTGATCCTGTTTGAATTCTGTATCATTTACACATATGTTCACTAATAATTTAAGGATAATTTTACGAGCCAAGAAAGTCATAGTTTATGGTAAAACTGAACTATCAGTCTTTGAAAAGAAAACCACACAACCAAAAGTCATAGAAATGACAATGACCAGTTCCATTATGATCATAAAGTTTGTAAAATCACAATGTTGAAGCTGCAGAGACATCTCCAGGGTTACAGTTCTCTCTGTCCACTATCTGTTCAGAGTCACTTAAGACATTTCTGCAGCGTCAACATGACCAGACTAACCAGACAGACACTTTTAATACTTTCCCACCTCACTCTCCAAGATTAAGGTAAAGTGAGCCAAAGGAGCATCTGGAATGTGGATCTCATGTGACAAGAGATGCAGTCCATTAAGCTATTCACTATTTCTTCTTTATAAAACAAACCACAACATTCTTCTTGCATAAAATTATCTTTAACATTGACAAATACCATATGTGTTAATGAAAAATTGCCTCCATGGACCACTGTTCATGTTTTTTCCAAAGTTAGGTCTCATGGAGCACAAATGCAAAGGTTCTCTACGAAAGAAACTAGAAAAAAACCCAGTGTGAACAGTCATTAATACAGCTCTACTGTGCTTCTTAAATCCTTAACTTTTCATTTGTACTGTAGTAACTTACATATTAATCATCTCTTCCTGCCAAACCCTTAGAGTAGGCCTTGCTGCTGCTCTTTGTCATTAGTGTGCACGTTAATTTATGTGCGATGTGCCTCTGAGTACAGAGTGTCAGTAACGATAAGACACCAATACAGCTGGTAGCTAAATGAGGACTCCTTTTAAGCCAAGCCAAGAGTGAAAAGAACACACTGCAGGGACATGAAACACAGTACAACCCCCTTTCGTTCTCCCTACCCCCTGACTACACAGCCAAGTCTTACCTCACCTCCCAATCTCCTTCGCTATAATTGCATGACTGTGGCTGCATTTCCCCTCTGTTTTACATCACTCTATCTCTATCACAAAGCCTGCACTGGCTCCATGACTAGTTGTTGAGCCACAGTAATTAGAGCAGCCTGATACAGACAGAGGACACAGCGTCCCCTCATGTTCTCTCCACCTGGGCAGATATTTTTAGCCCACCTTGAAAAAGACAGAACAGGCATCAACATGGCAACATGGCGGGGAGCCTACAAGACTGTGGCTCAATCAGAGGCTGATACAGATCTGGGGTCACAACAATGGAACCGGAGCTTTCTGCTTCACATCCAGACCTCTTTAACCTTTAAACTCCACTAGACCCAAGAAGACTTTTCCGCTTGCCTTGATAGGCTAATTTCCCGTTGGTGTCTGTTTATTTTCAATGTCTGATAACAGTGTCATTCCACTCTGTTACTGGGGAATGATGCGCCATAATACAATAACACTGCATGCCATAAAAACAGAATAATAAACAGCTCTCTCTCTGTGTTTTTTGTGCGCTAGTGTGTATGTGCAGATGTCCCCTGAGGCTGTAAACTTTCATGACTTTCTCTTTGCCTGTATCTCGACCTCCTTTGCATATCAAGCTTTGAGTGAAACATCAACATTTTATTCACCCGATGCATATCTGACTCCCACTCGCAAACACACCACACATTTCTCGACCCCTACCACCCTGCCACACTACATCTCTGAGCCGCTTATCTTCAAACGGCGCAATTTCTTACCTCAGGAAGCACACGGGCATTCTCCTTCATAATAAATCAGGAGTCAGCGTCCAGATTTTAATAGCCTACACTCACACCAGGAAATATAAACATCAATTCACACACAAAGATACATGTTTTCATCAATCTTTCTACCTTTTTATTATGCTCCTGTGTGCATGCGTATAATAATTCTAGTGCACATCCTATCACTTTAAAGCAGAGATAAATATGTGCATAGAAAGATGTGTTATTAACCACCGGGACCAAACGTGAAGAACTAAAAGCAGTGGTTGTCAAACTTTTTAAACCAAGAAAATACTGTATTTGGCTCACAAAGTGCACACCACCATCATGACCAACATTAACATAAATTGTCACGCACATCTGCCTTATTCAGCTACACACTTTTTACAAAGGAGGAAAATATACTCCTAAAAATAAAACAAGAAAAGAAGAATATTCATTATTTTTTGGCTACTGCATAGCATTAGTTAGTTTGTTGGTAATAATGCAGGTTTATTAAATCATGAACTTGCACTGCCATCAGCTCAGTTCAGCTGATGAGATGATTTCATGGATTCATTGCAAAGAATATCAATAACAAGCATGTTTTCTTTCTCATTTATGCTGTTTTTTGCTATTACACATATAATATAAGTTAGTAATGCTTGTCTTCGGCCTACTGTTGTTCACTTCATTTTGTACAGGACTGCTTTCGAGTATTCTCCTCTTGGACAATGTACCTCTCCTCTGAAGCAGTGTTTGTTTTAATTGTTTATTATTTTAGCTAATTCTGTAGTACCTACTGTCACTACTCAATAACCAAATTTGTCCTACACATGTACAAGAATACTAATTCCTGTCACATATTTTAAAATAAAATATGCTTTAGATTCTTTAGATATTTTTAGATTCTTCTGTATAACTGCTAGTCAAATGGAGGACCAAAATGATTTCATATTAAATAAATGTGTTTGCCTTTCATAAAGAGTGCGTAGAATATGTTAATGAAAAAGAATTCACTTGAACTTTATTGTCATACCGTACATAGGACATGCACAAAGAATGTGCAGGTAATAATACATACAAGCACTAATTAAGTGATCAAATAAACAGGGTCTACAGTCCCAAATGATTTCTCTCAATCTTTTATGTTGTTAAAATTACTTATTAACTTTTTTTTTATTTCCCCTCAGTCTAACTGAACTGTCATTAGTTTCCTAGCTATGGTTAGCCACTGTTAGCTCATTAGCTAATGATAATTGATTGACTGTTTGGAAATATGTAAATATTCTTGATTAAAAATTAATCTTATATTTTTTTAAACAAAGGTAACACATCTAGTCACACACAATAGATCCCCAAAACTGCCATCAATTATTTAGAAATTAAAAATATAAATCAGGTTTCTGGTACAATCTGTACCAGAAACCTGGCATATTATTTTTTTGTATCAAAAAATCAAAAGCTTTCCAGTATTATCTCTTTCATCAGTAAAACAAAGAGAATGTATGCTAACTAGATTTAATGTTATAAGTGTAACTATTACAATAAGTCTATAGGAATGGCTGGAATAGGCTGAAACTGACACCAAAATATTACAGTTAACTTTTTTTAAATCAAATTTCAACAATGTTATTATGATATTCCTTGTACATTGGTGGTATCATGACCTAAAATTCATTAAAAAATATATAAATAAAAATGGCATTATTTCTCTGGAGTCCTTTCTCATTCAACAAAAATGAAAAATGTTACCTTTTTGCTACTAATGTATTGTAATTGTGTTTTTTGCAGTCATAAATGGCACAGAGGTATGGTAAAGAAAGAATATTTTTCAGTTATCTTTTGTTTTTGCTTCATGCAGCCAGAAAAGAATCGATTAAAATCATAAATTGACTGGGGAAAAAAATGAGATTTATTTTTTGGCCATATCACCCCCGCTGTACACATACCACAGCTGACAACCATGGAGTAAAAGAATCATGAAGTATATAGGATTAGGTTTGGATCCCAGCAGGATGCTCGATTGCTTTGCTCTGATTTGATATATCAAACAAAAATAAGAATAACAGAATAAAAACAAAAAGAAGAGAAAATGTGGTTACAGTTTGCCTCCAAAGTGTCAAACACCTCTCAGCTGTTTTTTCCACTTATACAAGACATTGATGATCAAGTGGGAGAATCACTTCTGACCCTGAAACCAACTCAAAGGATTTCAGCAACTATTCTACCATCGCACAAATCACTGACCTTCCTTCCTTTACATGGACGTTAAATACAACTCAGACATACACCTCGTCAGCTCATCAGATCCAGCGTTGTGGAAGCTTTGCTCTAACTTGTTGACTTCTTTTAGACGACACATTGGTATGCCGGTTCAGACCCTTCCCACGGCCAGTCAACAGGCCATATATTATCTGGGTAATTACCTTTGGAGAATAGATGCTTTTCTAATGCCTCCCCATTAACTTCACGGGCCCACTCAACTGACTCTGCTGTGTGCTCTGTCCTCACCTAACTAAATTACCAAACAGATCATGCAATAAAGATACAGACAATGGCACATTTTTTCAAGCAGACAAAGGTAAGGATGCCAGTGGGTCATAAGTGAAGGCCTTGTCCGTCACTAATGGCCGTACGCATGAGGCTGTAAAGACAGAGCGGACAGGTTGTTTATGTTGTGTTCCACATTCGCTGTAGCTGTACCAGTTTGACAAATCTAGTCTCTAATTAGGCTGCAGCTGATGTGGAAAAATGAAAGGAAGTACATCCTATTTGTTTCCCCGGGCCTTTAACTGTTGTTCAGGTCAACAGAGGAGCTGACATAAAGCCAGGTGTTGAACAGCTGTGTCCGGTGAGGTTAAGGCCCTCATCCACCACCTGGTGTGTGAGGGGTTTCTCAAGGAGACAGCAAACACAGTTGGCCAAATACACCAAATGAACTGCAAAAAACTTTTATTTTGGATTATCTGAAGGGTCATTTATGTGGACCTATAGGGCTTCTAATCCAGTAGCACATGAAAATGACTGACTGACTGACTGACTGCTTCTTCAAGGTCAATACCTGCTATTAGTAATTAAAGAAACAGAAAATGATGTTTAAGTAAAAATAGAAATCAAGGGTGCCAGCCATTACACCAACTCCAACAGAGCTTTGTTAAAACGTTTTAAGATGACTTAAGCACCATTTTTACTTTGAATATAAGGGATTGCAGTACTGATAAAGAAAGAAAGAAAGAAAGAAAGAAAGAAAGAAAGAAAGAAAGAAAGAAAGAAAGAAAGAAAGAAAGAGAGAAA
>JAPQRQ010000015.1:20022982-20033988 GCA_037367365.1 Apogon talboti
CACATGAGGGCAGAGAGGAGACAAAACTGCACTATCCTATTTCATATCATATCATATCATATCATATCATATCATATATCATTGGTTTCCTGCTAATGTTCTTTAACCCTTAAACACTTAGAACTATTTTGTGGCAGTTTCCAAATGATTTTTTCCTCTACATCTAACCTTTCCTAAGTGACTTATCACCATTTATTCTAATATTAATCTCTGCATTTTGCATTTTTCAGGGAAAATCAGGTGTTTTCCTACATTTACTGACCATTCAGATGTTCAACAAAAGGCAGTGTAAATGCAAATGTTATTAGTACATCAAAAAAGAGAAAACTGAAGAAAGAAATGATACTCATCTGATTCCAGTTAGTTAAATTATAATAATTTATGGATTCTTTACTCCTATATGAAAGTAACATTTAACTTAATTCAATTTTGGACAAAACAAAAGGTTTTGAGCTTTGAGAAACATGATTTTTTAACAATATTTTTCATGATTTTATAGACACAACTAACCACTACTACTACTACTACTACTACTACTACTACTACTACTACTACTACTACTACTACTACTACAGCTGATGATAATAATAACATATTTTTTCTGCAGTGTGACAAACTCAGAACTCATATTTAATACTGCTTTATACAGCCAAGAGCAGACCCCACTACCAAATAGTGACTTTTTCAGCAAAATATATCAACTGTACTTAAAAATAAGCGTCTACATCCACCGTCATTTGTCAAACTACATTTTTACTGGTGAATCAAAGTTGCAGAGCATCATAGTATTTTCACGTTCACTACAGATTTTCGGAACGTCCCAATGGGTCATATCTGATGTAGATGTAGATGAAAAGCTCAGAAACTGCATTATTTCAGTGAATTTATGGGATTAGTGGTTCAAAAGTTATTAAACATTTTATATCCGTAGATGTTTTTGTTCCCCGGTGACTATTCTGAAATATTTTCACTTACAAACTACAGAAAAAATCCCTTCAAAATGATGCCATCTTTACACACCAGTGCTTTTTGTGTATGTGTGAGATATAGATACGTGTTTTTCATTCTGTAAGCATTGACGTTCCACCAAGCAACAACAAAAATGCACATCTACAAATAATAACAGCCTAACAACTGAGGGAAAAGAAACAAATGGGGGGGGAAAGGCTTTTGTGGCATTTTGCTTTGTGCTCTCAGGTATAACACGGCTGTCAGATGCTGTGCTTATTCTTCCATATTGTCTTAACATATTCAGTAACCCTTGTGTCCCTGTTTTTACTGGAATGCAGGAAGTTCACAGGAAGTCAAGGCTGTTAGTTGAAGCCTGAAAAGGCAGTTTTTTTTACTCCAATATGGTTGCAAAGAAAACATCAGCTATGGAAAGGCGACAAGCTGCAAGTATAGTTTAGCATTTTGATGAGATTTATTGATGTATCCACCCTTAACACCTTGACATACTCCCTGCAGGCATTTAATCAAGAGGGTTCGTAAGTTAATAACAGGTTGGTGACTCTAAATTGCCGGTAGGTGTGACCTGAAAACCTGTCCAGGGTGGATGTAAGAGCATAAGAGGTGCAGGTGATGTATGGTGGTGGGCAAAAATCTCAGGCCACCTTTAGTTTTGTAGTTTTTACAGGGTTGTAATGAGTATACATCTTTATTTCTCAGTCTCTTAATTAAGACACAGCAAGAAAATGCAGGAGACGTCTGTATGTGCACAGTGTTAAAACAGAAAAAATCACAACTAAATCGCTTCTATAGGTAAAAGTCAGTATTTAGTGTGACCTCCTTTTTTAATTTAGTACATCTTGAACTCTCTTGGGTTGACTGTCTCCACATTTTCTTAAATAATCTTGTGATATATTATATCCAGTGTAATAGAGAATATCAGTGGGTTTTTTCTTTACACTCAGGCTGTCTTTTATTCTCTGCCCCATATAGCTTCTATGCTTCTTATTACAGTTTGCGTATTTCCTGTATAATCCAGTTGTGCATATGTTGAAACAGAGAATAAAAATTTATCTATCTATATATATATATATAACCATTATAATCCTGCTAAACAACAAAAATAACGATGGCCTAGGAATAAAAACAGACACTGAAATTTACCTCTGGGAAAATCTCATCACATTGCCTCAAAAAAACAATACAAAAGCAAGCAGAAGAACAAGAAAATATTATCTTCTATGAGATAAAGCAGGTATCACTGTTATATCTACTCAGGTGCACCCCATTAACTGGCTTACACCGAACAACATTCAATAATGGTATAATGGCGCAATAAAACAAAACAAAACAGAAACAGTTATGGTTATCTAACATATGGATGGATTGTTGTGTGATCCATCGCTCTGTCTTTTCTTAGTCTGTTGCATCCAGACTTAAATATCTCAACAGTTATTTGAAGACATACTTATTATTTTGTACCAATTTTCTTATTGATATTCAAGCTGTGAAGATCCATGACCTCTGCTCCAGAGTCATCACAAGGTCTATTACAATTCAGTAGAAAATGTCAGATGAATCAGAATCAGATGCTGGTTGGCTGCAGCAATAATTCACCAAATAACCACCAAATGTATTGCTCACTCTGATTAAAGTTGCACTTTTAATGGCAGCAGACTGATCTTGATGTCTTAATGCTAATTGCTAATGCTAATACAGGGTACTGTGTGTGAAAGGATGGGTAAAATGCAAAGGCTACACGGATAATAAAGCAAACTCAGCATTAATCTTAACCTTAATAATGACATTTTACTTTGATTTTTTTTAAAATTTTATTTGTTATAATATTCAAATCAACCTCAAATGCATTTTTAATGGGAATAACAAACTCTAGCATATTTATGAGCTAGACTGAAGTGGTGGACATAAAAAACACTACACTTATGAGACATCAGCATATGCATTATCATTGTGAACATCTTTAGCTTACTCTGCAGACCTTAAATGTACTAAACAACATAAAACTTTATATGAGAGTGTAAAATCTGATAGTGTATCCTCTGCTTGGCCACATGAAAATGACTTCAACTGAGTTCTTTGCCACCTGTGTAGCTTCCTTCCCGTTTGCACACTTCGACACACTTGCATCCTTGCATAGCAGTACATAACGATACGTGTGAAAAGACAAACACGGACTCAGATTCACAGTAGATTTGCTTTCGCCGTGTTCTGTGAACAGCTGGGAGACAATGAATACTTAATCAGACAAACTGTTTAATCTCTTCATGTGCTGCAAAGTCCGATAAACAATACATATTCCCTCTCCGAGCCATTAGCGTAAAAAAAACCCAAAAAACTGTGTTCTACTACCACTGATTTAAATTCATGCACCATCCATGTACGAGCAAATCATGCAGTATTCAAGATGGAGAACAGAGGTATTAGCTCCTCTGATGTGTCTCTGTGTTCTGCCTTGGGCTTTCCAAGAGGCATCTCACATATTCACAAACATCCATCAATGCCTGATAGGGTCATAGACTAGCCATGGTCACACACAGAATCACACACACACACACACACACACACTTGCAGGCAAAGGACTGCAAACACAATTGCATACATTGCCCGCAGATTTAATTAGGTTCTACTTTTGCTCCTGGAGTTTTATGTAATAACTGTTCTCCAATCACCTCTTTTTTTTTTTTAAAGCTAGCTGAAAAAGTGTGACTCAGAGGCAGGCTTTAGTGTGCAAGTGAGTGTGCAGCACAATCACTGTTAGAGACTTGACAGGAAATATATTCATGATCCGTGTGATGGCATTATGTACAGTATATGTGAGTGCATGAGCGAGTGAGTGGGTATGGGTTGAGGCTTCCTGTAGCAGATGTACAGTATTTACTGTATGTGTGGAAAGACCTGCACAAAATGATCATTGTTTAGCTCTAATCTTCACAATATTGCTTCACTCTCACAGTTCCCTCACATCAGCTGGATAATGAATGCAATCAAACCAGCTAATCTACATTATGTTAATGATGGGTGTGTTAAGACAGCGCATTTGAAGAGGATTTTATTTTCTTAACAAAAACAAATCCAATGATGCTGAAATGATTTACAAGGAATGAACCCTTTTTTTGTTACCAGGCCTCATCTCAGTCATTTATTCTCTGGTGAATATGGCCGAGGGCGCCTACCGACTGCCATTACTGAGGCTCTCATTCATTAACCTGGCATTTCAAACAAAGGGGAAAAGTGGTCCAGAGGACACATTTGCACATTAACAAACACCATAAAACAAGCAAATGCATTCGCTAAACGAAGGGTTTAGATCATCAGGCATGTCTGCAAAAAAGCATATGTAGTGTTACATAAAACATGTATGAAGCACAGTTCCACACATCATCCTTCATACAAATACATACATATACAAATATAATGCATTTACTGTTTTGGAATTTCCATATAAGAAAAATATGTACATATGAACTGAAAATAATGCAAATTTAAATTGTTAGTGTCTTTTCAAGCAACTGTCATAATGTTCATTTATGTCATTCTGTGATATAATCAACTTCACCTTTCAACTTAACAGCTTTACTTGTCCTTTAAAGGGGCAGCAGCAATAATACATTACTTACACAATAATGCATTATCATAATACAGTTTTTCACAGTCGCTAAGACGCATTTTTCCAAAGCTGCATCCCTTTTCTCAAAACTCAAAACCCAGAATTCAAACTACTTTTACAAAATCTCTCACTCCTCTTGCAAAAGCATACAATTGCCTTAGAACTGTTCCTGCACTCAAAAGCAAACACTGCCTTCAGATCACACACACAACCATCCAACATGCACACACTACAGAGCAGTCACTACACAGCAAAATGGAAAATGCTGAATCCAGCGCACACACAATGTAATGTTTATTACATATTGTAAATACATTTAGCATTTCTTAAAAGACCAAAGAACACTGTAAAAGAAAAGCACATTACTATAAAACACTCAAAAATCGTATACATCTTCGACTCAAACTGATGACAGATTCATTCTGCCTTAGTGCCATGTCTTTGAAGACTTCATCCACATCACAGACTAGGCCTTTCTAGATAATGGGGGGAAAACCCCTCCGGTGTGTCAGATCCAGCCTTAACAACACTCCACACTTACATCACCACAGGCTATCTCTATTGCTTCTAACAGCTGTTCCCTGGTATATGGGTTCAGTTATCGACCTGCCACCGCCGTGCACAGAAACATTCTCCTGTTGGGTGGAGGAAAGGGCTGTATGGTGGAAGACACACATTTATGACACTCTGGCTGATATTAAACCACTCCTGCATCTGGACATTGTCCCAAACCACAACATAGACACAATCCTCTGCCTCTCAGGCCGTTTCCAACCGTTGTTGCAGTTCGGTGCACTCTGAACTGACTTATGTGACGTGATGTTGGTTTGGAAAAAAAAGTGTGTTCCGTTTAGAGTGGTTGTGTCTCCTTGTTGACAACTGTGCTGTATTTGTGTTTAATGTTTGTCTCCTGTGTTCACCATTTTACACCTCATGGGTATGAGTGAGAATGTGTGTAGAGTTGTGGAAAAAGTGTGTTACAGGTGTGAAAATTGTGCCTAAGTATGAGAAACAGCTAAAGGCGAGACTCTGCAGGCAAACACATTGATTTTTCAATGCAGTGGTGAATTTTGAGATTTTGGGCTAGTTTACGCCTTCAGTATGTGTTCTTTCAAGCTGCTATAAAGAAAACGTTGAAAAATATACATTAAGATGTTTGTTTTATTACAGTTTGTTGACTTGCAGCAGTGAGGTTACCAAGAAGTTAGCATTACAAACCGACATGTCGACTTTGATGTGTTTACTGAAGTCTGTCATGTCCAGTATCGATGAAAAGCTGAGTCTCCTGCACAGCTCCATGTAACTCAAATAAGAGTATTTCCTTTCTGTCAGTAACCAATCATGGATGTTCAAAGGGAGGTTAAATGCTAATGATGAAATCTCAGTGGCTACACTATATATTTTAAAAGGCCGTTTTCTCAAAATGAATTTTTTCTCATACTCTGAGCCAGAAATGCCCACTTCAGTAGCACTTACATACACCAAACTTTCCACTTTTACTCCTATCTATATTCTAAAGGCTTTTACAGAGGGGTTGAACATAGCCTGATTTATATATTTTATTCCTAAAAACATGGCGAAAATGGATTTTTATGTCTGTTGACTATATTTTCTGATTTATGGAGTGATAAAAAGAGATCAAATAAAAAATTTTAAATCCCCCTGTATAAGCCTTTGACTCTAATATGTCAATAAAATGAAACAAGAATTTTCAACCTGGCTTCATCCAATGTTCAGATTTCTATTCTGGAAAGTTATGCAAATCTGCAACATATTGAATGAGATAACGCCTCATTTGTAACATAATATTTCATAAAACTTGCAATACAAAAAAATATTATCTTACTGTAACTAATCAACTAGGGAAGTTTCATTGTAATATCTATTAAATATTTTTTTTACCCTATTCACCTGGGGTGTCTCGTCTTAAGGTTGTGCCAAAAGAGTGATTGATTTGATAAATGAGTTTGCGCAACTGAAAATTGAGTCAGAGAATGGGGATTAGTGTTTTAGCAATTCAGAAAAACTGTAAATGCCAAAGACAAAGCTCAAGCATAAAATTAGATTATAAGGATAAAATGTGATTAAAAAATACAATCTGAAAGTTAAAATAAAACTAAGTGGGTGAACAAAAACACAACATCACTTAGACGTGACAATGCATTATGATAATAAATACAAAAAAAGTACAAGGGTAGACAAGGATACAAGGATAAGATTAGATTAAATAAATAAAAAATATTCCACATACAATTCTCTGAACCAAAGATGCAATTGAGATTTGTGAAAACAATGGCAACACCAGTGTATGTGCTCTGTTTTTTGGATGTGATGGGGTACAGTACATATCAGAACACCCTGATGAACATTACCAAGAAAAATATGTTGTGGTTTCATTCAAGTGTGCTCATAGTGGATGGTTACTGAGCAGCTTTTACGGAAGAGCTCAGATTCATTGAAATTCGTAGAATTATGGATTCCACTATGTACTGTAACATATTGACGGATTAGACGGTTCCCTCCCTGTGAAAGTATGTTCAAGAGCTCTATTCCAACACAACAGTGACCCACAGCATCGCTCCAAGCAGACGGAGTCTTGTATGATGTCATCCACTCTAACCCAATCCAGAAACCTGAACCACAAGAACATCAGACGCCCAACATCAGGCAGATCCATCACAGAACAGCGCAGGAACATCTGAGCAAAGACCTACAGTACACAGGACTCAGTACCCAATCAGATGAAGACTGGTCTGAAAAACAGTGGTCCTCCCACAAAATACTGACGCTGCTTAAAGGGTGTATGCGCTTTGTTTTGTTTTGTGGAATTTCAGCTTAATTTGCTCAAATAAGCGCATAATATCCACTCTTTATTATTTAATTTAAGAAATTAACTGACCCAACCCAAACACAACAGAACTTCACTGACATAACAGACAAAAAAGCAAATAATACACAGATTTAACAGTAAAAAAAATAAATAAATACAAAAAATAAATAAATACAGTAACAGGGCAGTTAGTCCTTAGTTTCCAAAAAATTTTGACAAAAATATGTCCACACAAACTTAAAAATCACAAATAACAACAGTAAATCTATACTAAATAACCAAAAAAATCTTCTCCTGGTGATGGTTTGATCCATTTATAGCAACTGCAGCCTTGATTCAGCATTTACCCCCCAAAAAACAAGAATTACATCTAAAATTAATTAACTTCATGTTGAATAATGTTAGACTGACTAAACTGTTGACTCATGAATGGGCAAAAAGTTAATTATATGTCTGTGCATGCTTAAAACTAATATATTTTCAACAAACAAAATAAAATCTATGAATTTTAGAATTAGGTGTCCTCATTGTGTAATCAGTATGTGAACATTGTGTGTTTCATGTATATGCAATATTAGTGTGTCAAGCAAAAATGTCTTGGTGTGTGAGGGTTACCATTGTGTTTTAGCTTTGTGACAACAAAAGAGATTAAAAAAAAAAAAAAAAGTACCACAGTTGCATTTGATTTCATGAGAAGTACTGTATGTGTTAAAAGTAGACAACATAATCATAACTGGTTGTGTCTGACACCTTTCGAAAAGCTGAGTTTCCTGTTTCTGCTCTTTTTTGGTGAATGCATTAGCTCACCTTGCTTTGTATGCAAGTATAAATAAAGGAAATGAGAGTCATCCGTTGAGCCACAGCATATTTCTGAATATTTCCATGTTTGTCACAGATGAATACTAATGGAACCTGCAGGTGGATCAGACCATTGAACGGAACAAGGTTACTGAGCTAAAAAATGTGTTGCCACTAATCTACAGAGAGTTTTCATTTCTTCAGAGTACACCTGCATGGTCACTTGTGGAAACAGCAGCAAAAGTGTACTAGTTACATGTTAGAGACTAAGGTGGAAATTAGCTTCAGCTATAATCTTGCGTATTGGCACTGATCCCTTTGAAAAAATTAAAAAAAACTTCAAACATGCTGATCAAATCTCCTTTTTTCTCTCCATCTTTGCTACTTTACTGCTTCTCACTTGTTTTCACAGTTGATGCACAGCAACAAAGTGACAGCAATGATCTGGAACCTTCTCCTTGCTCATTAGGCCTGATGATTTCTTGTCCATTGAATTATTAAACCTGGTCTGATATTAAGACGGTGTCTCATCTGATGAAAGCTCTCCCTTATATGTGATTCCATGACGTGCAGATGTGGTATGGTGAAATATTCATATTTACTGGTGAACACAAGTGATTGGATCATTATCAGCGAAGCTTCCTGTTTCTAATTTCATCCTGTTCTCAGTTTTTGCAGTTCACACCTCTTAGTCCATGATGTAAAGAAACTGAAGATGCGTCACTCTGATGCAGATTATCTACAGATTACATTTTGGTGTCATAACTTTTATAAAAGCCTTCCTCCACCAAAATGTGTCACTTACAGTTTTTTTTCCTCTCTCATTTGTAATAAATTAATTGATTTGTCATAAGACTTAGTAGAAAATAACTACTTTGTTGCTCTTGGTCCAAGATGAAGATGCTTTACTCTGATGCAGACTGTCAACAGATTACATTTTGTTCTTATTTATTTAGATATCTTCCATAACTGGTAAATGTGAGGGCAAATAATGATTCACTGTCACTTTCGAGTGTTTCATCATTATATCTTAAAAACAACTGATAACACACCCTTCCTGCACCAAAGAAAGTCCTTTTTTCCACCAATTAATAGCTTTCAAAGTAGTAAATACAGACTTCAAATAAAACTGTTTTCATTACATATGGAAAACTTATAATCATCACCATATGTTATTGCTGTCAACTAAGCATAATTCTGTTTCTGAGTTTATTTTTTGGTCACATGATAGGTGTGACATTTAACATTTATATTTGGTGTAAATACATCATAACACTTTCTTCAATCATGAAATATAATAAGTCTCTGAATAAATTTAGATTTATAATGTGGGTTTTTATGATAAAATGATAAAGACCTGTTTGATATAATTTTTATTAGTTGTCTTTTCTTTTCTTAAGATGATGAAAACTGAAATTCAACCCAGGGAATATTTTCTGTATATTTATCTGTATCTGTATAAGTATTTACCTGTATCTGTATACAGTATGTATATGTATATGTATATGTACATGTATATGTATATGTATATGTATATGTATATGTAACGCATCTGTGTATGTACCGCATCTGTATATGTATATGTACTGCATCTGTATATGTATATGTATATGTATAACAGACAGAGGAAACATTAATTTTAGAGTCTCAGTTCAATCTATGACCTTGTGAGGTGAAAAGCTGCAGTTCATATAAAAATCAAACAAAATACAAGGACACAGACCTTGTACCTAATGATGTTTACAATGGAAAATTCCACCCTAGGCAACATTATCCTGTATAATCACCTAAAACAGAAGGCATAAATAAATGAATAAATAAATAAATAAATAACAGTGATACACCATTTGTTTGAGATGGGGAAAAACACCAGAGAGGATGAATTAATTTAAGCACATACTGTACATTAGGATTTCAGTTAGAGTGCAGTGTAAGTAAAATCCATTTTGGAAATCACTTCTTGTATTTTATTTTGTATATTCTATACATACAGTATGTTAATGATAAGTGAAACATTTCCAGCAGATGGCAATAAAGGACCTAGGTTTTGATAGATGTGCATTACAGTATGTGGTCAGAGTCATTTCTGACAATTTGTGTGCAGCTCTAAGAACATAAGCCTTTATATTTTTATAAAAGCCTATTATTCATACATATAAATATTACAATCTTACAATAAACATGCTTAAGATGGTATTATTAACACTTACATTGCCTTATTTCCCCAAACTAATGTTAGTAATAATAATCATCCTATATGGAGACCACTATGCAAATGTCTTAGGCAGCCTTCAGCTTTGTTGTTGCTGGGTTGTAATGGGCGTGGCCTTAATTTCTATCAAGAGACATGCACATAATATGTACACAGTATCCCATATAGCTTCTATAATATTCAGATTTTTTCTGAAATGCATGACCAGACATTGCATTGCACAGTCGTTGTATTAATCTATACAGTACATATACACCTACCCACCCACACATACACACACACACACACACACACACACACACACACACACAAGATTATTTAAGACAACATCCAGACAATACTTTCAATACTGTGCACATATTTCTTGCTAGAAACAAAGACACACTCCCACTACAACCCTGCGAAAACAACAAAGCCACAGTCTGCCTAACATCTTTGTACAGTACTGGGTATCATTTTTGTGGCTGGTGATTCACATTTACATGTAGCCAACATGATGGGACCACAGAAAAAGGAAAGCTACTTCACCAGATATTTATATTTTACTGGCTAGTGTAAGTACATTGAATACTGTCAGGTATGCTACTACT
>JAPQRQ010000015.1:20077805-20092539 GCA_037367365.1 Apogon talboti
TAGGGTTAGGGTTAGGGTTAGGGTTAGGGCTAGGGCTAGGGTTAACCCTAACCCTAACTCTAACCCTAACCTTAACCCACTGGCTCCAGTGGTTTTTGGTGAATAACTTTTGAACGGAAGGTCGTATCGAGATGAAACCAAGGTCTACCCCCATTAAAGTGACCACGGGCTTTCCAACTGTACCAGCCCCGAGTCTCTCTGACTTCCGGTTCTTGAGATACGGCCAGAAATAACTGTATTTTGGCTGTATCTTGGGAACAGATGAACCCTAACCCGAACGGTTGTTGAGATACAGACCCAAGACTGGTATGTTCAGAAGGGCTGAATTATGTTATAGGATCTGTAGGGTGGCCATTTCCACAACACCAAAAAGGAGGACACTTTATGGCATTTATTGAAGACTGAATAATCACAACATATAGGACTGGAGTGTATTTCCCACTACAATACAGTTTTGTCCATGTTAACAATGGAGTCATGATAGAGTGATTCTGAGGTACTCTATTCACTGTAAGACAATTTTATCTATGATATTTTATATGTGTGTGTAAAAGAAGAGGAAAAATGTTCCAGATAAGGTGAAAAGTAATTGGTCACAATATTTGTATTTTTTCAAAACTGACAACTGACCTGAACCTGTTTATCACAGTGCACAGACCACATAAAATTTAGGAGCTTAATATATTAACCAATTAATTTAACATAAAGAATAAATAAACAAATAAATGAATGCAAAAGGTACATGTCCAAGTTAATAATAAGCATAACTTGTTTTATGTAAACAGAGAATAAGAAAAAGGAAACACTGGAACAGTGATTCAGTCTTTATGAGCCTTTCTATGGCCCCTTTTCCTTTGGTACCTACATCTACATCACACCGACAAAGAATGCAGAATGCATGTAGGTCATCTTTGCTACTTTTGGAAATGAACACATGTTCTTTTGTCCACTCTGGATTAAAAAATGTCTTTCTTTTCAGCATAGCACGCTGTTAACTTGACGATATGACATCGATAGGCTACCACATGGAGGCTTATTTACTTTTTCAACCAATGATATTAACAGATACTCATTTGACACCACCTTCAGCCAATCAGTGCTTTTGACAATCTTTTGTTAGACTGAACATCTTAAAGGATTGGACAATATGCTACATTGCATTTAAGTCCAACTACATAAAGGAGGACAAACAAGTGTCCGGCTTGGGACTGAGCCGGATGTCGGACAGGGCTTTCAAATTCCGGACTGTTCGGCCTAAAGCCAGATGGATGGGCACCCTAGTTGGAACTGCTTAGTGTTAGCTTAGTTAGCAAAGTTTCTCACATCGGTCTGTTGTTTCATTAAATTATTCACCACATACACTGGTCTCAGACTGTTAACTTGTTTTACATATTTTCCCATTTAAGTGCTTGTTGTTTGGAGTGTGTTCTGTTGTCTGACAATTGGTTTTGTTGAGCTTTTAGCAGATATTCTTCTGGTTATGTAGATGTATAGCAAGTATTGCTACAGCCGTCATTTAGCATCACCATGGCAACACGGATGGAACTTGTGCTACCTCAGGTACCAGGGGCAACTTGGCTAAGCACTATTCAATACCAACTTTTAATGGAAAATAATGTATTTGTATGTAACCGCTTTGTAACCTCCAACATTTTGATCAGTAACTGTAACTCCAATTAGTGACAATTAGATTTATTTTTATTTTATTTAACATTTTTAATATGCATTTTCAGCCTGTGAATGTGGTAAAATCAGCAAAAACAGCACAGATTTTTTTTCTTCTCCTTTTCTTTTCAACATTATCCTCTCTGAGTTTGAGGCTACAGTTCACTGTGAAATTTCTCGGTCTGTGCAGGCTGCCACTGGTGGATTAAACTGCAGAAAGTTGAAGGGTGTATATGAGGTTGTGATGGCTATTCAGAAGCACGTGTCCATCGAGCCTGGCTTCCCTCAGATGCTGGGAAGGCATGGCTGAAATGGCTTTGTGTCAGGAGTAAAAAAAAAAAAAAAAAAAAAAAGGCAGGGGTCAGGCTGGCAGGGAGGGTTACACTAATGCACCCTGGCAGCATGGGCTTTTTCCATCAAGTGTAGACATGCACACACACACACACACACACACATATATATACAGTATGCTCACACACACATAAACACATGCAGTTGTTGTCTCTTGTTCTTGATCTCGCCCTCGTACAGACACACTCCCCCCTGGCACTACTGAGCAGCTCTAAGTGATGAGATTAGGTAAAGTCGTGGAACATCATTTATTTATTACAAATCACTTCATGCTGTTATTCTGTGTGAATGTTGTTCCACTTCTTAATCCATCCTGATGAGCAGCACAATGGAAACATCAGAGTAGTCTTTAAACTTGGGAAGGCGACACAAGGAAGAATTAGCAATAGATTTTCCTTCCCTTCAAACACTGGACTGACTGCGGCCTGGGGGGATGTTAAGTGCTCCATGTAATAATAATTAAAAAAAAAACCCTTGGAAATCACAGGCGATTCTTACTAGTGACCTTTTCAACATCCACAAGGACGTGAGGTGTTTGAATTTTATCATTATTCTATATTCTATATTATTCCATGTTGACTAATCATACAGATCAGATGCAGACAAATGATTTAAGGGCAAGAAATGAGAATTAATACAAGTAAAGCATAAAAAATATCTGGAGAAGGAGGAGAAGCAGGTTTGAGGTTGCAGGGTCACAGCTCTCGGCCATAAGTCTTGCACGGTTTGTCATGAGATCCTTATCGCGAAGTTTCCACTGCTGTTTATTCGTAGAAACACTTTTTCTTTACCCCGTGGTGAGAGGGACAGTTGTTACAGTGGTGAAATGAGCCTTTCAGACCTTAAGCATCGCACAAAATGAAGCCTGTGAACAGAAGCAGAAATAACAGAGGTCTTTGACTGCCTCAGAGTAGGTATTTAACAGTAAATATTAAAGGGAAGGCAGAGACAAATGAAAAGGAAAAACGAGTATTAAGTCTCATTTGCTCATTAAACCATGTTAAAATTTCAGACTGTATTCTATGTATGTCTCCGCTGGTTAACTGCAGCCGTAAAACTGACCTCTGAAGGCATGTTGGCCCTTCACATGAAACTATATATTGCTGTGTTTGTCTGCAGGCAGGCTGCGGAACAGAGAAATACGGATACTCAAACCACATACGACAGAAGAGCAAACCAAGAGGATGTGCTTCGTCTGTGAGCTTCTGTTCGCATCCCAAACCTCAGCGAGTGATTTCATGTTGACCTGGGACAGAAGAGATACTGGAGAGAGGAAAGGAAGAACAAAGCAGGTACTATATTTTCATTAAAACCCTGGAGGTAGCACATGAGGTTATGTCTCCTAGTTCTTCAGATTTACCTCAGGAGAAAAGCAATATAATTTGGTTTTATATAAGCCCTAATATATGACAGATTTTGGGATAATATGACCTTTTTAACCATCTATATTCCATTCATCCTGCTGATTTCATACCTCGCAGCTTCTGTTAAGAACTAAACAACCTGTGTAATAATAAGAGCTAGACATTATAATTTTAATATCAAGTAAAATTATGTGTAAACTTTCTTATGACTCTTTCCTTGTCGGAATTTCAGCATGGCTGGAACTGTGCCCAGAAAAGACAACCAAACAGTAAACTAAAAGAACTACAGAGTAAATAAGAACACTTTGGAAGTTTACTTGGAGCGGAATTGCCATTGATCCCAGAAACAATTCCACTTCCCCTCTTGTTGCCGAAGAATGCTTCCCAGCAAAAAATAGAGCACCAGGGATGTAAGAAGAAAGGGGGAGTGGGGGGAGGAAGAGGAGGAGGAGGAGGAGAGACAGAAGGGAGGGCCGTGGTGGGAAACACTCTCTCGTGATGCCCCTGCTTTTCTTCTCATGCCCCCTCCACGGACGTACAGTTTGGTGTTGGGACGACATTGAGCTCAGGCATCGTCCACTAGAGCCGAGGAGGACAAGGTCCCACCGGAGTTCATCTCGGCATCATCAGCTGACTCGAAGGACAACTCGTGTCATCAGGTCACACCTTGACTGAGGCAAAACAGCAGGTAGGTGATCCAATAAGCAGGAGATTTTTAACATAAAACTGGAAGAGGGAAGCAATGATTCTGTTAAACACTGAGCATCCTGAGTCAAAACGGCATCATCAGACTGCCTGAGTGGACAGATGATGTGGAAGACACTGTTCCAGAAAGACTGGGTGATAAAGGGGGTGGGTCTCTCACTTTCTTCAGCTTTTTTTGGTCTTTTTTCCACCTTTCCCTCTCTGCCTCATCAATATAGTTAAACAATGTGAATCAAGTTTCAAACTCAGAGTCAATGGCAACGTTTGCAAATCACATGAGGTCTTCTAGCATTTCTAGGAATCCTGACTTTATCTGATCATCTTCCAGAGTGTCTTATTTCTACACTCAAGGAATAGGAACAGGAACTATTTTTCCTCCTGTTAACAGAAACCAACCACTCATACAGATGTCATTTCTCTTAATGTGGATTTTACAAATATAATAATAAGGTGTAATGATCACATGTGCACCCAGTGTAGTAATTCAGCACCCACTGTCACTGAATTTACTGTATTAAAAAAGTGTTATATCCATCCAGAAAAAAAGTAATATGCATTTCTGCCTGAATATTGGTGAGTCTGCGCCAGTGTGCTTCTGTTTGACAGTGAAGACGCATAAAGAATGAGCAGCAGTGTCCCTCCACAGTCATAAAAATGACTTAATATGTCTAAACTAAACATTAAACATTAAACTAAACATTAACAGATACCTCACAGGAACAGGAAAATGTTAGACTTCACAGTTCACATTAGTACGTCAGTGTTGGTGAAAATTAAATTAATCACTATGACTATTTTACAATAACAAAGATGCACAAAAGCTCTTAAAATACACCAAAGCAAGCCAATCATGTAATCTGGTGTCCCCAAAAATAGCAGCCTTTTTATTTGGGAGTCTATTACTTAGAAGTTTCCTCCCTGATACACCTTGCAGCTATCTCTACAGAGTTCCAGTGTAATGCCATATGCAGCTAAACAATAGATCATAACAGGCCTGTGGGTCTGTGTACAGTAGTGGGCAGATGAAGAGCCAGACAGCCATGTAAGGTAGCAGGCAGCGCATCGGTCCGCTGGCTCCTGCCGCCGTGACTGATATATGGCAGCGCAGATCCACGCTGGTCTGTAAGTGGTGGCAACAGGTGACTCATTTGAATGGGAAATAATCCTGAATCGGTTCCACTTTGTCGGTCACACTATCCTGAACTCACCCCTGCACAAGGCCAATATGGCTAAACTTAAACATGCTCATCCTTGATTGTAATCCCGGCGCTCATGGGAGAGATATGCACGCCACCCGTACAGTCCAGCTGTTGCAGTGTGAGACGCACCCTCCACATATTACTGTTCATAGTTGACATGCAAAAGTCATGCCACTTAAACTCAGACACATACTGTATGTACAAATAGGTCTTAACTAGATGCCATTTGTTTTCATTAATCGCTCTGTGTTATGTAAGTAATAGTATAAAGCGCAAAGGGACACCTTCAATCACCCATAGTGTAAAAATAACATCACTGAACTGGACTATGTATGGCATCCTGTATGAAGTGTCTGATGAAACCTGTATATAAATGTATGACAGCAGAGCCGTTGTGTGGTTGCTGTGTGGTTTTCATGCGCCGCTGTTGCATTAAACAATGCTGAGCTGTCACCACACAACCACACAGAGTGAACTGCTACTTGGGTTATAGAGCCTCTGGTACTTTTTGATAATGATCACATGGTACAAACAGAAAACAGCAAGAACATTTACAAGAGTCATAAAAAAGTATATGTTAAAATAAGCAACTGGATTTCCATGTTTCCACAGAGAAAAGTGTAGCGCAATATCAATTTTGTTGTTTAAAAAGAGACAACAGACGTGACAAAACACAGAGATATATGTGTGGAAAGGAAGACTGGTAAAAGTAGAACTGATTGAACCTCTTTACTCAAGTGAAAATGAAGAAAATGACCATCTTTTTCCTTGTTCATATGTTTTTTTGTGTTGTTACATCTTTTATCATGTTACTGTTGTGTTACGTCATTTTCACCTTATGTCTTTTTAGTTTTGTGTGCCTGATATGTGTCCATGAAAAAACCACAGGATCATCTTTTCTATCATTTAGACTGAAATCAGTGTTGATGTGGTGAAAGCACACAATAATACTAAATAATTTTAAAATCTAAAAAGCAATGAGCCCAGAAAGATCAGAAAGTACTGATATTTGTGTTACCATCTACAGAGTAAAGGTTTTCAGAAGAGCGAATACTGAAGTACAGATACAAGAAAACTCTGCTTATTTAGAGAATAATTGTTTATATTTATAACTTCCCACCTCCCGATGCCAATTAATAGGTCAGTGACCTCTACTAATATTAAAAGTTATTTCTATTCTCTGTCCCCTATTGAAATTGACTTCTCTGATATCAAGTGATGAGTGTAATAAAACCAATCCACTGTTACATAATATAACCTTCCCCCAGAGATTAAATTCATCATAAATGCCATTTATGATCAAGTTGAAGCTATGTTTAAAGTTACGTTAAAGAACACACACCTGCTGATAAAACTATTGCGAGCAAACAATAAAATTGCCCGACAAACGGAGCCTTGCTCAGTGCAGTTTGACGGTTTACGTCTCAGCTGTCAGGAGGCAGCGCAGTCAGAGCAAAACATGAATATAATCCAATCAAAGCCCATGCACTGAACCACTGAGGTTTCCTTTCAGTGGAAAATTCAGTTGCATTTAAACCTTTAAGTGGTTTTTGCTTCTGTTTTGACAAACTGACGTAAGCCTGGATCACACACTTGACGTACTGGGTCATCTTGACTTTGGCAAAAAAAAAACACAGCAGACTTTTGAATGATTGTGACGGGGATTTACTGTGTGAAGTTTCCAAAATACAGTAAAACAGTCCAAATATTTGACATATATCCATGTAATGTGGACTCTCCTGGCTCTTCACTGTGTACATTATGACCCACTGATGTGACCCTGTGTGGTCAGATGTGTCCCTCTAGATTCTGTCAAATAATGTTGACATTTTTCTAGAAAATAAATGCGTTTTCCCTCATGACCAATACATTACTTTTAAGTGATGCAGTTTTAAACCACTGTGTTGAGATCCTATGTGAGATTACCAGAAAATGTACTTTATCTTCCTCTTAGACAACTGCACCGTGTAAATACTTTCTCTCCCACTGATGTAGTCTAAACATGCCCTATTAAAAGGAACCCAGCCAAAGAACTATGTCTAATTGAACGTGTGTTTATGAGGATGGTGCAGAGCAGGTAGTGTATCCTCATCCTCAATGAGGATCCAGACTCTGTCAAACACGGCTTAACGCTGAGAGGTGCAGATCAGGGGAGGAATGTTTAAATCAACCCTGCCCCCTGTTGTTCCTGGTCAGCGGATACACAACAGGCCCAGAGAGAGCCCAGTGTGAGGGGATAATGGAAAAAAGGCTGGCACAGAGCTTTGACAAACTCACGAGCCGGTTCTAAACATGCGGCTGTTTTCTGATATGAATGTCAACAACTCAGGGTTGCAGCTTAAGGGTATTACAGGGAGTAAAACCGAGCTCTACGCCGTTGTTTTAAGACATTTAAGTCACATTCAGCGGTCATATGAGAAGATATAAATCTGAAATCATTGCTCACGGTGCCACCTTAAGAGAGTAAAACGCGGACGGTCCAATAAAACATCAGTCTCCATCATGAGGCTTTCACTGCCATCTAAGCAAGCGCCGAATCGCTCACGAGATGTTTAGAAGGAGCATAGTTGTAAAAATGCGGCTGTTTTCTGATATGAACGTCAACAACTCAGGGTTACAGCTTAAGGGTATTACAGGGAGTAAAACTGAGCTTTACAGTGTTGTTTTAAGACATTTAAGTCACATTCAGCGGTCATATGAGAAGACATAAATCTGAAATCATTGCTCACGGTGCCACCTTAAGAGAATACAACACTGATGATCCAATCAAACATCTAACTGGCTCTATCATGAGGCTTTCACTGCCATCTAAGCAAGCGGAGAACCTCTGCAACAGGACAATAATGCAGCTCACTAGTTGCTCTCTTTACCTTTTTTGAGCGATCTGACTGATGTCCAAACTAGCACAGTGTTGGCGCATGAACTTCTGCCTGGAAAGTCAAATACAACCTCATGCAGTTCATCCAGCCCGTGTGGACACTGAGGTGATGGAGTGACTGTAGCTTTTGGCTGCCGTTCACGTAGAATTTTCTCTCTTAGTTTATCATAATAACTCTCCAACACCTAGACTTTGTTTCCGTGGATTGCTTTCCACTTGCTAACACTTTATAAAGGCACACATGTATTTGAGGAACTGTACACTGGAGATGAAACATAATATTAACCCATAAAGACCCAAACATCCACTGTTAACCAAAAGCATCTACTGTTTTAAACTGTTGATCCACTTATCCTATTAATACATGTAAATAATTGGTGTAAAATGCAGTTTGTCATCTTTTCATTGTCATCAGATATGACCCATTTGGAAGTTCAGAGGCTCCGTAGTTACCGTGGAAACAGTGGATGGAGACACTTGGTTTAATGTTCAGTTAATGATATATTTTACTGAAAAAGTCACTTTTTCAACAGTTTTTTCTGTTTTGATATAATAACCTTTGACTTTACTCTGAGCTTTTATGAACATCTACATGATCAGTCAATTAAACATTGGAAAATAGAGGATTTTCACTGGAAAAAATGCAAAATTCAGGGGATACTATTATAATAAATGGTGATAAATCACTTGGGAAAGGTTAAATAGAGAGAAAAATTCATCTGGGAGCTGCCACAAAAGTCACACTGGATCCTTACAGGTTAAGTATAATCACAATTTGTGTAAAACTAACCTCAAAACAGACCTAAACCCTGACATTTCTCCACCATATTTAACGATCTATATTAAATATCCCCATAATGTGAACGTGTGATCAGGTTTGTGTCACTATAATGTAGGAAAAGCATGGACACACACAGACACAAACACATGTTCAGACTCAAAGATCACATCCAACACTTTGGTAAATGTCAAAGGGAAATAAACCACGGGTGTGTAATACCCTATTACCGCAGTTGACTGTTCGGAATACCTCATAACCAGATTGTCCATTACTTCTTCATTACTCTACCATAGAGATTATAAACAAATATGACAGCCATGACGGTCGACAGGCAAACCAGACAGCCCAGCAAAGGGCACAATGTATCATAGTAAATCCCTGGTTAGTGCCAAGCGTCCAGAAACATGAGCACCGGTAAAAGTAATGACAGAAAGGCTTTTATTTAACCTTTATTTAACCAGGAAGTACCTTGAGATAAAATCTCTTTTTCAAGGGAGACCTGACCAGTGACCAGTGAGGACGCTCACTAAAACAACCCCCCCTCCTCCTCCAACTACTTTTAAAACCTTGTTTCTTTTGTTCTTCGGAAATCATTTTGTTTGAGATGACTTCCTCTGAGAATCTATGAACAGGAAGAGGTAGAAAAGGAAGGTGACAGAGACCAAGAGCATTGACTTTCCTTGTTCTTTCTGAATTATCCGCCTTGTTCTGGAGACCTGCCATGCTGCATACTGTGCACAGAAATGAGCCTGTTACACTACATATGACACAAGTGTACACACTGTACATATAGTATGTAAATATAGTAATCTGCTCATCGTGAGTACACACATTTATAATTTTTGTTGTAATTTTTTTTTTTTTTACTGAAGCTACAGTGGAGTAACGCTACGCTACGTCTACCGTGGTATCATCAAGTTTAATCTTTCAATCCCAAACTCAGACAGTCGGTTAAAATAACACCTCTGTCTTTTAAACGCCATGTTATTATCAGATTAGCTTTTTCCCTACAAAGATTGTATTATAAGAAACCTGTCTGTGATGTGGGTCATTGTGCAGCAGGTTCAGAGGTCATTAAATGTTGCGTGATGTAATAATTTCTTGGAACGGATGCACATGTCAGCCATTAGAGCTAAATAATATTAGCTGTATCCACTGCCCAGTATGAGCTAACAAGTGGTACTGATACAACAGCATAGATGTTTGTACCTTCTACTGCATCTGACAAGGAAAATATAGAGTTTAGACTCAGACTCAAACAGTCTAAAGTAAATATAGAATATTTAACATTAATAGCCCAAGATCTAGGAGTAATAGCATGCTACATTGGGTGATAGTTTACATTAAAGCTCTGTTTTTAGACAGGAAAAAGCTACAGTAAAACCACAAATAACCTCAGTTTTCCATACGTTTTATGTGGTCAATAGCTGCACTAAAGATCCGCTTTGCACCATCCAAACAAGATCAACAAACAGCAATAATATAATAACATAAAACAGTAACTTTATAGCTTCATAAGCATCATATTTAAATTACTGATGGAGAAGAAATGCTACCGTTTCAGCATCAAACTTCAATCTTTTAATTTAGAGTTCTGGACAGTGGTAAAAACAATGGTGGTGCTTCTATCTTCTATCTATTTATCACTTTGGCTCTGACTAAATATTTGATATAACATCAAAAGTCTGCTCTTGAAACGCTCTGGAGAAATATTGATTATTTAAAGTGGAAATATTACATATATCCTCTTTAATAATAGGGACAGACTATTATCCACACAAAGTCTTGACAGTCTCAGTATAATGGAACCTATTTTAACAAGCTGACTTCATTTACTATAAAACAATAAACCTTTTTTGGGATATTTGAAGCATATAACTAGGTAATGTTTTGTTTTTTGTTGTGTCTTAATTTATGACACCAACTGAACTGGCCGTTTAATAATTACTGTCATGGTCCGAGGCTAAATCACAGACCCACACAAAGGTTCCTTTCAAATGAGTCCAGGGGGAGATGTATTGTTAGCACAGGTGAGGAAAGCCTGTTGTCACTTTGAGCTGATAAGAACATCGTCACTTTAATTTGTTCTCTACCTCCTGTTATTGTGCGGTTCTGAACTCTCGGTCCCTTCCTCAAACTTTCAGCCCCGGTGGTGATTTACTTCCAGTAGAGATCAGGAGCTTTATCCGTGGAAGGCTCGGAGCCAGTTTCCTGAGTGGTCAAGCTTCGCTGACGAATGATCCAACTGGTCCCCAACTGTGATCAGTATGACGTTACAGGGTATTAGGTTAATTCTGGAAAACAAGTGTCACATCACCAACTTTCCTCGGCCATGTGGATCAGCCTTGGGCGTGGATAAATGCTGAACATTTGCTCTCCCACATTTCTCATTTGGGTGTTTTCCCGCCTCTCCATGATTAATACAGTTAAATAAAGAGCTCTATCGTGTAATTTTCACTTTTATTACCATATATATACCTCACAGAGAAGGAGTGGGAGGGGGAGACAGACGAGGGGACAGATGGTCACGGTCATGTAGATCATTCTCTCTCTGCCTCAGAGCCAAGGAGCAGCTCAAAGCACAGTCGAATTATCTCTGTAAGGAATGGAAGCAACCACTTATGGATTACACTCAGTGAGAAATGACGGGTGGTAAGATGCGTTATTAACTCCCTGTTTGGCTTTTTTACACTCTGTGATTGTAGAGATGATATTCTATTGTATACTGTATGTATATACTTTTCGGACCATTAAAATAACAATTTGTCTCCACTTTTTGAAGAATGTATGTGTTTTCCACAATTTACCCAAGTAGGGCAATAAGTCCACATGTGTGACGTGTTGGAAAAACCTGTCACGTTGTTATTTCCAATCCTCTTATGTTGTATTTCATCCTGCTTTGATCTCAAATGGTGAGGTAAGAGCAGGAAGCAGGCGAACGTACGTAGGCCCTACAGCATAGAGGAGTCGGAGGTCGCCCGTCAGTGGAGTTTGATGGGTTTTCTTGACCTCTCAATGATGGAGGTCATTTATGGCACTCATAAAGCTGTCCAGTGAAATGCCTTATAGGGTCATTCTGGACTGAGACGCACCAGGCTGACACTGCCATGTTTGGGTCTCACCCAAACTCTCACTAACGCTGAGGTCAAAGTGTCTGCACACACACACTTAGGCTACGTCCACACAGTCAGCCATAGTCCTCAACTCTGATTTATAGCTCACATCTGATTTTTTTTATTCATTATTTTTTTATATGTCGTCACTGTCAGAGCACAGGTGTGAATAAGTTGTGCATATTAAACTTTACATTTAATATAGTATACGTAATGATTAGTGTTTTACTATTATTTCTGATGTTTTAGATTCATTTTACTGCTGCATTCATGTGTCGTGTATGTCACATTTTACTTTATAACATGTGAGTGACAGCCTCCAGCACAGATTGTGACAAATGTCCATTTAAAATGACACAAAAGTCAGATGAATTTTGATTGTTGACACTGAAAACAAGCTGATCTGCACCATGTATGAAGACAGCTCAGATCAAACTCGAAATGATCAGATTCCATGTAACTTGTTATGTTCGCTCAGTCACGATAAAACAGATCTGAGTCACATATGAGTGACAATATCAGATTTGGTCCACTTAAGCTCTAAATGTGAATGTAGTCTTCCATATGTAGTCCTGAATCAGATATAGATCTGGTTCTATTTTAATGTGACCTCAACGTCACTTTAAAAGTACATTAATCACAACTCTGCACTGGAGGGAGTCACTCACTGGCTATAAAGTAGTTAAAATTAATTAATGCAAGTGAATGTAGCAGTAAAATTAATCCAAAACATCATAAAACACTGACAGAGACCTTTTAACTGCACAAAGAGTATCAATAGTTTTCAAAGTAATGCACTTTTGAGTGAATGCACAACTTTTACTCGTAGTGGTGTATATTAAATGTGTCTTTTTACTACAGACAACAATCTGAACACTTTTAACTCCAGTACTTTTGTGCATGTGGCTCACTTCAGGACTGTGAAAAAAAAAAAAAAAAAAAAAGTTCAGACCTGAGGTATGAATCAGTGTAAATACAAATGAAGTCGATCAGACCAAACTTAAAAAGACCAAACTCCATGTGTTTTTTGTTTACACCATCATGAAAAAACGGATCTGAGTCACATGAGTTAAAATATCAAACGTCCGTGTTTTCCTGCAGCCGTAGATGGTATAGATCTGAGTGACAGTCTGTGTGTAGGACAGCAGACATTCAGCTGCCGCCGTGCTGTTGTGAGTGGAGTCTGCTGGTGATCTGCTACGGGCGATGGAGACCATGCAGCCCACGCCGGGTCACAGAGCATTAGAAGGACACTGTCTCCTAGCTTTGACTTGCCCCGCGGTGGCCCCTTACTCTGTCTGCCCGCCATGCATAATTTGGGAAATGGGGGGAATGTAAGCACACATAGAGTAAAAGTGAATCATTTTTCTTAAAACAACTTCAGTATTTACTTTTACGTGACTCATGAACTTCCTCCGTCTCTGTGCCTCGTCTGTCCCTCTAATGGGAAAATGGATGTTCTCATGCCACAGAGTCCAGTCCTCAAGCAATTCACAGGCACAGATACTATTTTTATGCATATGATGCCACTCACACAGGCAGGTCATTACCAGGAATATACAGTATAAAAGTCCTACCGTCAGGGTGTGAAGCACGCCGTACTTAAAAAGGCAACAGCACCACACACAATGTGAGTCACTCAAGTGTTTTTAATGCAACAGAAATATTTAATGTAACCAAAGAAAAGAAGATTCGACCTTGTTAAATATTAGTAAGAAATCTGTTAGATTTAATAAATGTTTCACTAAGACTTATTTTTCTTAAGAAATGTTAAGCTGTTCATGGATGCTCATGTTTTGTTTTTTTTTGTTGTTTTTTTTATTGATGAATTAATCACAAAACATCCATTATTACAGTTTGTCCACATTTTGGAAATTAAACAGAGTAAACAAATCAAAGTGCATCAGAAGGACGCAAGCATAAGAAACACACATTTAACAACCCTCAACCACCCACCCCCCCATCCCAGGACTTATCATGTTATTCACATGTTTTGTGAAAGGATGGCCTGAGGTCAAATTCGGTTGTATGTGGTCCCTGAATGAATTTGACGTTCATGCTTTAGATAAAGTTTTGTTAGATTGACCTAGATCATCTTTGTATTCTTTAATAAGTTTTCAAAAAATGTAATCTAATGATTTAATTCATGAATATCCTTGTTTGCAAAATTTCTAGAAACACCAGAAATAATAATAATAATAATAATAATAATAATAATAATAATAATAATTAATAACTTGATTGCACTACTTTTATATTGTTTTAAGTAAGCTCAATGTTTATTTAATGAAGTAGTAGTTCAGAGTACAGGGGAACCAGCAGGAGCTTTTAATAAGTCATGAGTTTCCCTGAACTTTAGGAGATGTTTAAAATATTTGTAATATTCTTTTTTTCCCCCATAATTACTATTTTTATGTATCTTCATCATCATGAATTAGACATAAAATTAGACTGCCACTGATGTATGAGTCACGTGTGAGTCTTGTTTGTACAAGTAATCACCAATAAAAGCTAAGTAATAAGTAATAAATAAATAAATAAAAAATAATAATCATAAAAGTGTCTAATGTGTGAGTTCTTTTTCAGAGCTGGAATGAAAATAGGGTCTGATTTGGTTTTTCTTTCAAAACCCACAAATGAACCTCAATTTTTCACCCATATTCATTAATTTTCCCTCT
>JAPQRQ010000015.1:20104030-20139429 GCA_037367365.1 Apogon talboti
GTGTGCAGGATCAGCTCCTCCCTGGATGCAGTGGAGTCTACTGCCCCCTGCAGGAGTTCAAACAGGCCCTTTCAGCATATTCACTGACCTCTGAACTCTACCAGTCGCTTTGTGAAAGCACAGATCTCTTGACTAAACCCTGAACCGTCGACAGACCATCATATCTGAACACCGTGCTTCCCAGTTCCCAGTCACCATGCATCATGCTTTTGTCCTCAGTCTTCATTCCATCCAGCTACCATTGGTCATTATACCTCACCGTCTGACTACATCAGCACAAACAGTCCTCAGCAAGTTGTGCGTCAGTCATTAGTTGGAAATATTTTACATTTCTTCAAATGTTTCTGGTATTTCTCCTTAATCTCATTATCCTTCATATTTTTCTCCATAATAAAAATAATAATGGATTACATTTACATAGCGCTTTTCTATTATCCTCATATTCAGTTTTGATAAATGGTTTGACACCAATGGTGCATAAGATAAAGGACTCTCACATGCTTAGTGCATAGAGGTCTGTTTGTATTTAATATTTGGCATAAGATTATGGCAGACTTAATTCATTATTTTTCATAGTGTTGAAAAAACCAGAAAAAGACCAAAACCAACAGTACCAAGTCCTTCTATCTACTTTAAGATCTTTTCAGCTTGTCTATAAACTCAGCCTGAAACCCATTTACTCCTGCTGAAAATGTAACTAACAGATCACATGTAGTTTCACATTTAAAAATTACTTTGCTACAGGCAGTTACTTATAACTGATAAATTCACTGATGGCTTTGGACTTTTCATTGGATTCCAAAGGAATGGGAAGAATTTCAGAGGTCTCACCCTTATGAATTCAACCCATTCCAACAATTACATCTCGATGAATTAGGGATAACACAAACGATGGACAAAGTGGCATTGTTGGTGCCTGAATGTGATTGCTAAGTCACATGCCTGTTTGGTTGTTTTCACAACCAAATCTTTCATATTCAGTCATTTTGTTCCTCAGGGGTATATTAAGCATCTTGCTTCATGCACTGTATCTAATATTTACTAACAGGGTGCAGAATGCTTCTACACAAGTGAAATGTTCATTAATGTGCAGGTGAATGTCTTCATAATCAGGTAGAACCTGCAGAAAAACATTGATGCTGATATAGTATTTTTAAAGAGTGAAACATCTTGTTGCCTTCTTGTTAGCATTAGATTACAGATTAAAGTATAAGTATTTATCCGCAATATGAACTTGAGTGTTATTGTGTTAACACATTGTACCTCATCAACAGGACTTTTCCCTTGACCTGCTGCTTTAAATATTAAAGTCTGGATGAGGCACAAATAAAGATTTTGATCACCGTTTATTTTTTTTTTCATGTCACTTGCAGTGACAGGAAATTAAATTTACAGCAAAACTTTGGAAAGCACATCATTAAAGTTGAAATGCATCAACATTCTTGCAACTATTTGTGAAGTGCTGTCCTCTAAAAATAGCGCTCAAGTGCTTCATGATAAACTGTCAGCTTCTACCAATACTGCTTCTTGGTATGACCTGCTCTCCAAGTCTCTCTAGCTGAATGTTGGTTAGCTGGTTTGACATGTAGACTGACAAAGACAACACATTGCCCACGCAGCTCACATGGACCCGCACGCACACACACACCCCAGACAACATGTATATACCAAAACAATATCTTTTATTTGTAGTCCATCACCACAGCCCTGGTAGGCTATTCTGCACCAAAGCCAATGGAGAAACACATGACAAGCTTATACAATAGAGAAAAGAGAGGAAGTCAACTGGATGGTAAGCAGTATGTGTTTACATTTCTGTGTCTCACTCTTGACACCATATCTGCCATACTAAATTTAACCAGATCTACCTAGCTCTAGTTCTATGATACCTGCTGTGGCATTCAGTAATCCTGTCTCATTCTGCAGACCATTGGGGGATTATTGCTGTGGGAATGATTATTACCCAGAGTCAACAAGAGAGTCAAAACAAAACAGGAACACAACAGGAACAAGAAAAACACACGTAGCACATCTGGGTATTAGCAGTATTATTCACGCTGGCGAAAGTTGAGTCCTGAAAGTTTTGGAGCACCAAGTCAAATGTCATCCACAACTTGAAATGGACTGGAGATCATTGTGCTGCAAAGCTGCCAGGATCCTCACATTTAATGTGTTGCTCTCAATGATAAAAATAGAGAAAAAAGACGCTTTCTGCAGACGGTCCATGTTTGTGCTTTTTTAATAATACTATTATCTTAATGAGGTCATAGTTTGGTTTGTTATACACTGGAGTTACAAAGGAAATTAAAATAGACTAAAACTCGAATAGCCCACCAATGGTAAACAGTACAGTATTTTTAGGGGGCATTCCTCCCCCAATGAAAGTTGGGTAAGAGGAGTTGAGAGGTCACTGATAGAATGCCTATACATACAGACACATACATACATACATACATACATACCACACAAACATACAGTCTGTGAAGCCCACGCATACGCACTCACACGTATATACTGTACAGAAACAGTCAAAACAATGGAGCGAGAGACAAGATGGAGTTCCACTAAATTCTTCACAAAGCACAAATTCTTCTTATTCCTTTCTCTTGTTCCATACCACTTTCAGGACAAATTTGTTTTTTGTTTTTTTTTTTTTAAATTTGCAAAAGTAGACATATACTGTAGCATCTCCACGCTGACTTTTAGTTAGGTTGATTCCTCTTTGATGTTGAAGTCATCTTTACAGTCAGATAATCAAAAAACACAAGAACAGTTTTTCGAAATTGATGCACAACAATCCCATACATTCTGAAGTTCATGAGTCAAAATTAAATGTTCTTGTGGCAAAAGTACTCCATTCTGGGCCTGTCCAAGTTTCCAATGGAATAATTCCCACAGAGGACATTACTGCTTTGCTCCACTCTGTTCATTTCTGGGTAAATCCTCTCATATTATACTTCTGAGTCCATCAGATTTTTCCAAACACCATCAGCATACCGCTATCTTTACTCTGGCCTTGTGTATTGTCCAAGAACATTCTAGATACAAGGTTCCTGTTGGATTAGAACATTCCAGGGCCTGGACTGAACCCCATGTCCATGTCACGGGGCCTCATCTGACCCCCCATCATCATTGTCTGCTGTGGGGGACCGCCCATGCCCTGCAGCGACATCATCATGTTGGGTGAGCCGCCAGGGCCTGGGTGGGCCATTTGTCTCCCCTGCATCATCCCACCTGGACCCCCAGGGGACATCATCCGATGCTGGGGGCCCATCATGCCCTGGCCCATGAATCCTGGTGGCCGCATTGAGTTGTGGCCAGGGTTGCCCATTGGCATGTCTTGGGGGCCCATTCCCCCACCTGGCCCCCCTGGCATCCCCCCCATTCCCTGCATGGACATTCCCATCCTCAGCGGACCATCACCCATCATGCCCTGCATGGGGAAGCCAGAGGGGTGTGGTGGTTTGCCCCCAGGATTGTCTCCTCCACCTCTGGGAAAGTAAGACAGAGTCTGGCTGGGCTTCTCTGACGGGATTATCCTGGACAGGTCAAACTCAGGAATGCCGGATGCTCCCGGCCGCATCACTTCATGAAGGTCTGCTTCGCTGAATCCACCTTGCATGTTGTTGAACTCTGGCCCTCCAGGGGTGTTAGGTTTACACATGCCTCCATCACCCCCTCCTCCATGAGGCATGTTCCCCATCCGCCCTCCCATAGGTCCTCCATCTCCCTGGAAACCCATGGGATGGCCAGGGAAACCTTGTGGACCAGGACCATTGTGCGGGGAGAAAGGTCCTTGCTGGGAGGGAGACTGAGTGAGGGGATATCCCTGGTTTCGGTGGGGGTAACCCATGCGTCCCTGGGGCATCATTTGAGGGTTTGCCATACCAGGGTCTTGGGGATTTGGTGGTATCATCATACTATGAGGCATCATGCCCGGGCCCATATTAGGGGCGTTGGGAGACGGCATCTGTGGGGGCATGCCGTGGGACAGGGGCTGGGATCCCATCGGATTCATACCCAGAGGACTGAGGGCGGGCATAGGACCGGAGTTTCCAGGTCCCATCATCCGAGGATTTCCTTGGTGATTCATTGCCATACCTGTATGTGCGAGACAGAGAAGGGAAAAATTAAATGGATATTTTACAACCACTAGAGTGACCTTTGTAAACCAAGCCACATTATTATGAAAGTAGCCTGAATGGAATGGAATTGAAACTACAAAGTCAAACACAAAGAGTAGTAGTAAATGACCATTATTGTTCACTGAAGGCAGGTTGGGGGAACGAGCTGGGGGGGAGTCATCATCAGAGCTGGCAACAGTCTTTATGGCATCGTGGTAGAGTGGGGTGGAGCTGGGCATCGCAAACTTAGACATGCGTGACATCATGATAGAGAGCGGGTTCTGAGATAGTGTTGGCTCAGGGGGTATGGTGTACGGACTGCCAGACGGGACGTTGCCTGGGAGAGACATGGAACCAGATGGAGCCCCTGATGAAGGAGGGGCTGAGGGAGGACCGTTACCACCTAGATGATGACAGGATGAGAGGAGGATCAGACAGATGATAAAAGTCAGCAATTAACCAAGATTTAGATTGTTTTACACAGCAAAAGCAACATCACTTTACAAATTGTGTGGTTCTAGCTATATGGCCACTAGAGGGAGCCACTGGACCATCACCCACCCCACCCAACCTTCCATACAGATGTTTCAACAAGAACACTGCATGTAACCTCCAACTTTGTAGCCTCTACATCTTTACTCAGTTTTGTAGGATAATTCAGATCCCAAAAACATTAAAACAAGACCACATTTATCTAAGATCAACAGGAGAATGGTCTCAGTCAAATTCAGGATTTCTCCTGATTTTAACTAATTAATCTGAACACTCTAAAATGATTATGTATAGATTTTGAAGACCTATTTCACACCCAGACTGGTTAAAAAAAGGGAACATTTAAGAGAATATTACAGTCCCAAAGTAAAGAAATGCATTCACATCAAACAAACATTCACCTCATCACTTCTGAAACTGGCATTTTATTTATTTATTTTTTTATTGAAAGGAGAAACATTAGTCCACACAGTGCATCATGACACACTAGCTGGGTGTGCTCCTATAAAGTCTGGCCAGGATACTCAGTGGTTATTGGTTCCATGTTGGTCTGTTTTGTAGTTTTGTTACAGAATGATCAATTGCATTGTTCTTTACCAGAAACAAATGGAAAAGTAAGACTGGCGTTAAAGTAACTTCATAAGAATAATTAAAATAACTGCTGAAAAATCATGACATTTTAAGGCTGAAACTGAGATCAATTTAAATTTTAGACTTTGTAAAAAGACCTACTGAAACACCTTAATATTGACATCTTAATAATTGAATTTTAATATATTTACATATTTACTGCTTTTGAGTATCCAAAAGTCCTACTTATCTGTACATCTAAAAGTTCAACCAAACAAACATTAACAGAATGAAATAAAGAAAAAAGATTAGTAAAGGCTTTTATTTAACTCTCCAAGAGTTAAAGTTAAACTAAAGTGTTAAAGAATAGGCAGAGACTGAGATGCAGAGAACGAAACAGATTTGTCTACCTTGTTCCATGTTGCCCATCATGTTTGGTGAGGTAATACTGAGGGGAGGCTTGCCACCCTGAGGTGGCACACCAGGACTCTGCATCGGCGGTTTTGGTGAGGAGGCCCATCCTGGGGAAGGGTTGGGAAGAGAAGGAGACCTCATATGAACAGGAGAGGCTCCTGCTGATCCCATCATGGAGTGAGGGGACTTCATCGGTGCCGAGGTTGGTGGAGCTGGAGGAGCAGTGGGACCTGTTGGACCAGTGAGCATGCCAGCCAGCTGGGACGGAGTCTGTGGGGATTTGAGGTTTCCAGAGGGGGAGCCCATCATGGGGGACTGTACCTGTCTCAGAGGAGGGGACTTGAGCGGGTTGACACTGGGGGAGTTCCCGCCTCCTGCTTGGACATTCAGGTCTGCTGGCTTGCGGCTCCTTTGACCCTGTGAAGGGCCAGGAGCAGAGGGTAGGTGGTTAATACGGCCATTACCCCCTGTTGGTGTAGATCTGTGCTCTGGACCAAAGGCTTGGTCTCCATGTGGACCCCTCATTCCTCCGGGACCCCCTGGGAAGGGCCGCCCAGGTCCCATGGGAAAGTCTCCAGGCTGTGACTGCTCAGGAAAGGGTGGCCCCTGCATGGGCCTGCCTTGTGGACCCATGTTCTCCATAGGAGGTCCTCCACCTCCTCTCATCCTCATCATCTCATCTGGACTCATATTCATGGGAGGGTCTCTTAGCTTGGAAGGGTGCATATGGGGTCCTGGCCCAGGTCCAGGGCCCATGCCAAACTCAGGCCCCATGTCTCTGCCCCCCATTCCCTGAAGCCTAGAGGAAGGACTCATAGGACCATCACCAGGCATTCTGGGAAACATACCCATACCATTACCAGGTTCCATTCCACCTCTCTGGTGTCCAATCATCCTCTGCATGTCCATCATCATCCCAGGAGGAAGACCCTTTTCTCCACCCATACCTTGGTGGAACATTGCTTCCTGGACAGACTGGGGATTTGGGAAGCGCTCTCCTCGACCTCCTGGACCAGCAAACATCGCCCCTGGTCCGCCAGGGAACCCTCGTCCATCTCCCATCCGGGTGGGGATGTCGTCTGGCCACCCCATTCCAGGTCTTGGTGGTCCCTCCATCTCAGGATTCATCATACCAGAGAAGCCAGGCATTCTCTGCATATGTGGGGGCATTCCCCTAGGGCCAGGACCCATACTCATACGCTCTTGATAGTGATCCGGTGGTCCACCTGGTCCTCCCCACATCTCTCCTGGGCCCATTTGGTAGGGAGGCGGGGGTCCTCTCATCATGCCTCGTGGACCATGAGGGTGCATCATCATATCAGGTGGAATTGGTCGGTGCTGCATTTCTTGTTTTTTTCTCTTCTCCTCATAAAATTCCTGCTGCAGCTTCAGCCACGCCACCTGCTCAGGGGTCATCTGATCACCTTCTCCACAGCCCCCTGGCCCCCCCATGTGTGCACCCATTTCATCCTGTGGAAATGGAGGCATATCCCTGGGACCATGTGGTGGCCCAAAAGGTGGCCCTTGTGGGCGAGGTCCTCCTGGCCCACCGGGTGGTCCAAGGCTCTGAGACTGTGCAATCATTGCTTGTAGAGGGCCCTGCTCAGACCTCCGGGGTGCACCATCAGGGCCTCCATCATGTGGTCCACCATGGGCTTGTGGAGGCCCAGCTGGTGGGGCATCACGGTCATCAGGGAAAAGCATGCGTTGAATGTCTCGCAAGGTCTGCAGGGAACGCTGACGATGCTCCAGCTGCTCTTGGGACAATCCCTCTGTGTTGGCCTCCATGTTTAACAGCTCCTGAGCCAACTGCTGCTGCTGCTGTTGCTGCTGCTGCTGTGGTGTCAAAACTGTTCCACTAGAACCTCCACCCTGACCTCCTTCACCTGCTGTAGGAGGGTTGAGGCCTGCCTCAGTCTGGGTGACAGGAGCCTGGTCAACCGCAACTGTAGTGTTACTGGGACTACCACCAGGAAGATTTTTGGAGTCCATGCCTGACGAGGATGATCCTTCCTGTGGAAGAACACCAGGTTGGCTTCCTTGGTTTGAAGGCTGGGGTGGGGTTGGCTCTGCCATGCCAGGTAAGGACGGTTTGGATCCAGGCTGGTGACTCTGATCTTGGGCATGGGCAGGTGGTTGCTGGGGAGGCTTGGAGTCATTTCGAAGGGAGCTTGCTGCATTGTTCTTCAACAGAGAGGAACAGAGAAAATACATTAAGTCCTGAGTTACACCCAAAACACTGTCTGTTATGGTATATGATTTTTTTTAATATGTCGATAATATTGGTGCTTACCAAGAGGAGGTGAGCTTTATCCTTGCTGTTGGAGATGTTTTTCATGTGGAAGGCAATAATGTTTTCTGTATGGCCTGTTAGAACTGAATCAGCTGCCCTGAGGACACAAAGACAGACAGTCATCAGACAACAATACAATATATGTGTGCGCACATTTGAGCAACAGTGAACTAGATTAATGAGTATTGGATGGGGCCATCAAGGTAATGTCAAGGTTAACAGGCCACACAAACTATTGTACAGGCACACATTCCACAGAACATCTTTGATTTCCATTAAGTCCCAGAATGTTAATCTATGCCAACGGTATCCTCCTACTGACAAACACACATGCTTGTGTAGAAACACACGATGGAAGTGGGAAAGTTGGGGGTAGGAGGAGAATGGTGGAGAGCCAAGCATCTTCGTGCCATACACATAAACAGCTGCAACAAACATCAAAGACAACACCAGCTACTAATGACAGGGGCACAATGATGCACTTCAGGCAATTGACACTGTTAGTAATTCCATTTAATTTTGAAGTGCAATTTTGCAAAAGGTTTCACTGTGGGTGTATGTTGAACTCATGTAAATAAGGACAAGTATTGATATGATGATTTAATTAGCTTGTCTAAACACAAATGTAACAGTGATTAGATAATATATACACAAAATTAAATGGAAACACACATTCATTTTCATGTACTACAAATTCAATATAAGTATGGTAAAACACAGGTTGAGGCACATTTTTCAGTTAATACAGTATGGAAGATGAGCTAAAACTCTCAGGCTCCTTACTTGTTGGCCATCTCTGTGGTGAAGACATAAACAAGTTTTGAGCCTTGTTTCTGGCCACTAACGGGTTCTGTTGTGGAGCCCTGGCCTCCCATTGTATTGTGAGAGGGTGTGGAGGAGCGACTGAGTCCAGTATTGGAGGTAGAATGGGTGACAGAGTCTTGGGGCTTCACGTCACTGGAGTTACAGTCTACAGGGAGACAACAGGAAAGACTATAGCTTTAGGACCAGCACAGGCTTATGGGAATGTAGTTCTACAGAGGAGCTATTATAAGTCAAGTTGATCAGCTAAAGGACTGTTGTACATGCTTGGATGCACACTTTACAACACTTACTGAAGAATCCTTTGTCATCTTCATCACTCTCTCCCCCAGAGCACCAGTCCGCTCCACTGTATGGCTGCCTCCTCTCTGCCACACACATCCTCTTCACCCTGCTACTGTCTGTACAGTCACACAAGCACCAATGGACTTAAGTTTATCAATGCAAGTGACAGCAAGGGACAAAATAGTACTTTTTTTAGACTGTTGCCTTCTTTAGACAGATTGTGTTGTATACCCAAAATAAAATAAACAACCATACATACAGCACTTTTCTAAGCAGTTATGCAGAGGTGCGAGATAAAAAGAACATAACAAATCAACCCTGGGCTGTAATTAGGAAAAAATGTGTTGTTTTCTTGAAGAGCTGAATAAATTTGATAACAGGCTCTACAGGGAATAATGCAAAGGAGCAATCACTATATACAGACAATGTTTGTTTAATCACTATATTATATATTTATACTGAGCAGTTAAAGCTATTTCATTATTTATATATAACCTTACCTAACTGTTAAATTTCAGACTTTTAAAGATCATTATGAATCCATTTCACATCTCACCCAGTTGTGGCTGGACTTCAGTGATGGTTCAGATGTAAATGGAGAACAATATTTACTGGTGGAAGATTTCCGGGGAACTATAACCTTATTGCCTCTACACAAAAATTATAAGACAAGGCACCTGCTGAACACAAAAGGCTACAACTCTGTTGTGTTCAACATGCTTAACCAAAACACAAAATCCAATCAAATTTTAAGACTCATCTAAATCATGCACAAGGCATGTTAAGACCTAAAACTCAGATCACAGGATATCGGAGACTTCCGGGGCCATCAGACTCCTGTGTCATCCATACAGCATGGTCATACTCTTATGCCCCTAATGAACATTCTCATTATAATTAAAACATTTCTTAAAAGATGTACAATCACATTTTTTCATTTGCTGTGGCACTTCGCATAAGTACTTCCCCATGTCTGAGGTACCTGCTGAACAGTGTCATTACCTTTCTCCTCACTGGTGGGTGTGCCACTCTCTGGCTGCTCAAAGGACTCCACTGAGGTGCTTCTCTCCCTTTTCACTTTAACTTTGGAGCTGGGTCCAGAGGTGAGGCCCTGGCCGTTTTTAAGCCCCATGCCCCCTGCCACACTCTGAGCCCCTTTGGCACCCAGTGTCTTGGGGTCGCAGGGTGAGGGCTGTGATTGGCTGCCAGTGCTCCCTGGTTTGCCCTGATTGGGCATTTTTGAGTCCATCTGGACGGCAGTGGAGGGTGACATGACAGGAGGTGATCGCACCATGACCTCCGTCTTCGGTTTAGGGCTGTCAGACAGAAGAAAAAGAAAAACATGGGGCAAAACTGTTACTTTTTTTTTACCTTTTAATAGCATCTTAAAGTAGTTTTCATATCATTAAAGTCTTGCATTAAAAATTACAAATTGAAGTTAATTAGCCATTTAACCCAGCTCAAAACAACACATTTTACAGAACTATTTATTTTGACTTCTTACATATATCGGGGTGTCCTTGAGTCTACATGTGAAACACTGACAGCAAGAAGAAATGGAGCATATCAAGTAAAAAGCCAAAGCCTAGGGGCTTAAAGTTGGGTTACCCAGTAGTTGTGCTCTGGAATTGGACACAAACCAATGACTACTGCAAAGTCAGATGGCTGACTATCCTTGAGGTCCAAAATCCCTCAGCTCCCCATTATAACTACTATTCTACAGTAATCTTGTTCTCCAGTGTTTCACTCCAGAAAAGTGGTAAAGAAGACCAAAAGGAAAATGCTATTGCTCCTTCTGCCTTTTTGTCTTTAAAGTCACAATAGACAATGCCATTGTGATAAGTGGCAGTTGATATAGAGGCCTTTGACACAATGTTAAGTTACTGGTACTGGGGATTTCACGCGCACAGTTCAGCATAAAAGGAACAGACTGCAGAGAAACGGACCATCTAGAAATGACTGTTGCCTACTAGTTATGAGAGCAGTTCAGTTCAGGCAAGCAGGACACATCCAATTGGCAGGGAACACTATCACCACACCCTAATCTTGTTCCCCATGTCTTTCTCCCTCATACACACTTGCACAAGTAGCATGAAACAAATGCCAACATGTCCAGAAAGCAGAGCCGCAGCCTCACAATACTGTATGTTCATACACACAGACACACAGAGAGTAGAAAAAGAAGGAAAAGCCAGAATTTTGGCAGTCAAGACGGTCATTTCCAGAGTCTCCAGAACCATGAGTCAGCAGGGAAAACTTCCAAGCATAGCGTACTCTCTGACCTCAGAACAGCTCTGGATCACACATCACAGTGTTTCAGCTAAAAAAAAAAAAAAAAAGTGAAGCAGCAGCTGATCTCAGATCTGCATCACATTTGACCTACACTTGCTTTCTAACCTGTACAGGGTGGACCAAAGAGATAAGCTCAGGTTTGTTATCCACTTGATCAGTGGGACCCAATTTCACTACTGATCACATGACATGCATATGGTTTAGATTCATTTGCCAGGGCAGCAACCACAGCTACAATAGTTATCATTAAAACCATGAAAACGAAGGTCTAAGTTTTGAACCTATGAGTGCATGTAGCACATTCACTTCAAAAAAAATTAGCATTTTGCCATAAAAATATCATCTTTGTAATGCTAACCACTGTGCGCAAGTAGTTGGCATGGGTCAAATGTCAAAAAATGCGATACGTATGAGGAAAAAATGCAAAGGAAGTGGTTAAAGTGTTTTTGTGTAAACATCTTGCACATGCTTATAATTTTAAAAACATCACAATTTAACACATTATGCATCAGCAACTGGTCAAATCACAGAGTTTTACAAGCACAAGAATAAGAGATGCAGTGATCACTCAGAAACCCGTCACATTAGCCAACACACAGCTTAAACTGCATGCAACTTAATTTGCAGAATTGCACATGGTTTTTATTTTAACAGACAACACACCACACTTATAGACAAGGATATGCTCTCACTGCCAATTCGTAACAGAGGGTTTTGAGAGTTTGTTTTTCTCTCTTCATAAGTGTAAATAAACACTGACAGCTCATGTTTATTCATTTGTGATATTGTGTGGTTTCATTATTTTAAACAGGCTAATGTACTGGACAAAGCTTTCAGTAAAGACAACTTATCCTTTACTGATGTGAGAAGATGCCCCTAAAAATGTCAATTACTTCATGATACTCTTGATGCCTATGGTACCCACTACTTTATTTCACTTTTTGAGCACATTACATTGATGCATGTTAAATGCAGTGCCGACTTTCCTCAATGCTTTGCTGTACCGTTTTGGTCACTGAAAGTCTAAATTAAGCATATAACTTTAATTAATATTCATATCAGTGGTTGGCTGATTGGGCTGAAACTATTGTAGGGATCTCTCCCTAATACACAAACACACAAGTCGGTGTTTGCTTATTATCACCATTAGAGCATTATAAACTCCACTCACCTTTGTGTGTTGGTGGACGGGGAGTTCTTAAGCCTATTGGAGTGCATTGATGGGGCTCCCAGGACTACAGAACAGGGTGGAGTAATGAGCTGGTGAGGACTGCCTGTGTGTGAGAGTGGCGCTTTTGCGCGCACGTTCCTGGAGCCAGGAACAGGATTTCCAATATTTGAGAGGTTTCCCCGACTGTCCTTGGCCTCCTCTCGCTCTTTCTTCCCTCTTTCCTTCTTGTTGAAATGTGTTGCTGCTGAACCTGCCGCCGCTGGCCTCTCCTCTTGGACCTCCAACATTCTCTCTATGTCCTTGTTTGTGTGGGTGTTTGTGTGTGTGTGTGTGGTGTGTGTGTGTGGTGTGTGTGTGTGGTGTGTGTGTGTGTGTGTGTGTGTGAGATGTGTTTAAAAAGTACAACAATAGTGCAGGAGGCTTGTCTTGTTCTGTGTGTATTTATGAAACTCCCCCAAGGGGGCTTTCAACGGCCCTTGGGCACACTGTTGAAAGAGAAAAGAGGAAAAGGGACAGTTAGCAAAAAGGGGCGCAGTCTGACTGAACTTAAAGTGATACTCCACCCAAAATGCCTTTTTGTATCCACCAGCTTGTGTGCATATAAATGTAAAGGTGACTGTTAGGAGTCAGTAACTTCCTCCACTTCAAGAAACAGAGGCTACGATCAGCTTGAATGACAAGTTTTCAAAATGTGGAGAATAAGAATGTTCTTAAAACTTCACAAACTACTGAAGTTCAGCTTTCAGATTTGACTCAATAAATGACCTAGTACGGACTGATTAATCCATACTGATCCTGAGATCCATTTTTTAATATCCTGTAAAGGTATTCGCGTTCAATGTGGGACTATTTTTCCAGAACATGAAAGAAAAACTTTGCACCTTTTGTGCAAGTGGCCCAATATATATATATTTTTTGTAACAGTAGAGGTGTGCACAGCAAATCGATTCTCTCTCTTCCCCTCTCCCATCCAAACACTAACTGTACAGCCCTTCTATCCAGTGAGGGGGTGGGTGGAGCAAACAGAGCTGTCAGCTGCACTAACTCTCAACTCCAGAACTAAATATCAGCAACACTGACTAAACTTTTTAACCATGCACCGTTACTGTCCCTGGCTGACAGTCTGCTGTGCTGTCACAGCCTCACACTAGTGGACTCACTAGTGAGGTGAATTGAAATTTTTGTTTTAGTCTTAAAGAGCTAAATTGGAAAAAAAAATCATAAGCAACAGTATTCTCAAAAACTAGCAAATGAGAATGGATTTAGAAAGCTGAATGGGGTTCAGGCTTGTGTGTTTACAGCCTCACACAAACTACTGCAAACAGCAGGTAGGAGTTCAACTTCCTTATCCGCCTTAATTTGACACTTTCAAAAAGAGCTTTAAGACCAGAGCTGAAATGCTAAATTTTTGCACCCATGCTTTATTATTTCTAATTACTGTACAAATACTATAATAAGCAAGATAGCCCTTAGCAAATAAATATCAAATCAATACATCTTTGGTGACGCCCAGCCCTAGAAACCAGTTACAAAGAATAAAGCAACAGCCGCCAGTGTGCTTTGCACATCCAAGTAAAATCTGTGGCTTCAATTTGCAACTCAAGTAAAGGGCATCAAGTGATGTCAACAGCCAACAACAAGAGCTATAAACAGAAACAGAGCAATTATCTAATTGTCTGAACTATGATAAAACAGCTGATTTTTTTTTTTTTTTAAGCCTAGAGCGACCCACAGTTTCTAACCTCTTACATAATACTTGATTTTCAGATAAGAATTTGTGTATCTTCACTATACTAGTTTGGTATAATGACCATTTTCACTGAGTTAGATTATATTTGAAAGCATACAGTTGCTATCTATACCAACTCGTGTACATTTCTTTTTTTTCCCCCTCTTCTTTATGTGATTAATGAGAATTGCATGAGAATCCTGTTTGAAAGAGCAGCCCAGTCAGTCAAATTACACTGTCATCCTGAAAATATTTAGGAGCTCTTCCAAAACACTCAACATTGTAACTGGCTCCAGAGATCCCCCAAAGAGGAGGAGGTGGTGGAGGGGGGTTAGTGTCACTGAGACCCAGACAAATACACCAAGTCCTGCTACTGCAGCAACACTCGTCTCTCACTGGTCTACAAAAATGTGATTTACTACCATTAGACGCACACAAGCAGAGGTTTGCTTCTCCGTGAGGACTAAGGAGGGGGAAGCACAGAGGAGTCTTGTATCTCTAAATTACACAATTAGACTAACCTTTTAACAAAAAAATACACTTTGTGACACAAAGTGGAGGCTTTTTAGAGAAGGAGCAAGCCCATTACTGCCTGATGAACTTGTGATTTAACAATGTTTACAAGTAAATTGCATAAAAGAACCCTTCTTTCAGTGAAATGACATCTTTCCATTTTACCACACAACAAGCTTTTGATGTATAACTGTGGAAACAAGGACCACAAGACACTCTTAAACAGTGGTAATCCTGCAGTCTCAATGTGCAGCAAAAAGCAAGTAAAGTAGCTGAGATTTCACAGAAGAGTTTTTGCTCAAACTACGGATCCAGTATAAATTGTCAGTTTACATTCTGTCTTAGGAATTATACAGTATAAGCAGAATATTTTCTACAAATTAACCTTCCATTCAGTCCTTTTAGTCAGACTTTTTAGTGCATGGTTTGGAAAACAGAGAAGAAGAGGTTTGCAAGAATCTTAGGCTAAGTTGTGGCTGTTGCTGATATTGTTCATCAAATCAAGGTATCCATAGACTGAGCCAGAAGTGACCATATTTGGACAAAAGGGGCAGAGTTGTAGGAGTGCGAGTGGTTGGAGCCATCTTTGAAGACTCATGGGTGAGCTAATGCTAAACGCCAACTTAGCAACTGAAATTGTAAACTTCATCATGCGCAGCATAACTAAGTCATTTTAAAGCTTGTTAATGTAACCTTTTAACCACAACCACATTGTAGCTGTAAATGCTGAAAATACAAGTTTGTCACACTGCAGACATCAACGCTGTCTATTCACTGTGAAATCTTAAACAGAAAATATTTTTAAAGGAGCACCAGATCACTTATTAGAGGATCAAAATGAAATGAATAAGACTAAAGTGCCATAGTATTTTAGTCTAGTGTTTATAGACAGGTTCAATGTAAAACGTGGTCTATTCACACCCAGTGCAGAGCAGTTGTCATTCAGTGGGTTTATAAGACACTTATAACACATACTTATTGCATTAGTCTGACTAAAACTGAACTTTAAAAAGTGCCTGTATGTTAGCTCGACTGAAGTTTTAATAGTCAGACTAACACACCTAGATAATGCGAATGAAAGTCAGATCAGTCGGACTGGAACAGCACCAGGTCTTCTACAAATGTGCTAGAGATCTGCGCCAAATCCTGACCTGGAAGTCCAGCATCATGCATCTCATCTGCTTAAAAAGTATATACACAATAGTATATTTATAAATTTGCCACATTGTCCATTGTCATGGCAGTTTACCTCTGGGTTGATGACTTGGTAACTGGCTATTGACTACTGTGGTCTGTGACAGCATAGGTTAACATGCTGAAATAGTGCATACCGCCGCCTATCATAACAGAGGTGACATGGTTTCAACAATAAAATTTATTACGCTCCCGTGCATGTATACTGGAACAGAGACAACAGGCCAATGAAACAGCTTAGTCAAGGCACAGTCAAAGCCTGACTATGGTACACATGCAACTGTACTGATTGACACTTTAAGGTGCTAATAGTTGCCCCTTGGTGCTGCCAGTGATTGGTATCATATAAACAATGTTCAAGTCAATTTTAAACCTCTCGAGGGACAATCGTAGGATGTTTTTCTTTATTATGCTGAATTTTTTTTTTTTTTTTAAAGGAAAGTGTTGAAATGCAAACACCTGCCAAACCAACAAAGACAGCAGTCAGTGCTAATATGCAAGTGCTTAAAATTGGTTTGTTGGTTTTAAATAAGACATCAGTAAAGAAGTGAGCCATAGTTTTTAGATCCATGTTATGAGTCACACTCAAAGTTTGGGCAAAAAGCCTGTTGTCAGAAAGGAGTACATTGAAATAAACATTCAAGTGTGGGTTCATGATCTTACCTAAATACCTAGCCAACTGCTGCACATTGCAGCCATATTTAATGGTTGTTGGTTTCGGAAAATTGCATAAATTGCCACACAGAGCCTCATCTTTTTAGTATCAGAAAACTGCATATGGAAGTGGTTTTAAGCTGTTCACAATTTGAGAAGATTTTCTTTGACTAATTTCGCAAAGGATGAAATGGAACACTGCTTCCAGCTACAGCTGAAGACGGAGGATGGCTTTGCTGTCCTAACCTTAGAAAGGAGTTCATTCCACCACTGTGAGGCCAAAATGGAGAAGAGCCTTAGCCAGGAGTTGAGTGACCACAGGAGCCTCTGAAGGATGAACAGCTAATCGGTTAGAAAAACTACCGCTTAAAAAACCTGTTCAGTTGGCAGAGAAATTTCATTTTTCCCCTCATAAAAGAATCAGCCTCCTACCACATTCAGCTCTAACTAGTAGGTATGCCCTGAAGGGGCGTCATCTAAACCCAAACACACAAGAATACAAGCACACATAATGTGAGTACGTGCACATGCACAAACAAACAGTGGGACCTGTCAATCACCTGTTACCTCCAATCGCACACTAATGAGACTCTAATTGGGGAGCTTGCTGACATGATTGTCATAAGGAAAGCACTAACACACAAACACACACGTAAGAAGACACATTGCGGCCCACTGCGCACACACACAACAAAGCAACATAAAGGTAATCACAGAGATTTTTCTTCCTCTATCTCCAGTAAAGATGCTGAACTGTCTATCACAGCACACAAGAGGAGCTGCAGTGCATGCAAGTTAATGGGGAAGCAGTATAATGAGGTTCTAAAAATGAGCTTTTTGCCTCCGATATAAATATGAGGTTCCACATGAAAAGACTGCAGAAAATAGTTCAATTCAATTAGATTTGGGTTTTCCAATGCGGGTGGCACTAAAAGGGAGCATTTCATTTCATGCTTATGTAACAGTCATCGTACGCTGGCTGGGCACAGTGTAGAGAGAAGACCCTTCCCAGCTACGTCAACTAAATTTCTCTGAAGGGGGGATAGGAGGCTTTATGCCAGTAGGGTCTCCAAAGAGAAGAAGGGGGGTGGGGGGGTTAAAGGTGTTGAGTCTGCATCAGGAGAGAAATCTTGACCTTGCTGCCAACCAATTCAACTAGCCTAAATTTTAACGCAACAGTTCTACAAAGGAATTATATGAAAGGTGCAAACACACACACACACACACACACACCCACACACAGTTCCCTCATCTCAGCCCTGCTGTTGGCTGTAAAAGGCCCTGCTGATGTTTCAGCCTTATTTATGCAAATCCCATTTTGCAGTTCCGTCACAATAGAGTATTTCTCTCTCACTCTCAGGCTCCCGTACTCGCTCTCCGTCTGCTCGACCTCCATCTCAAGAATTTCTTTAGACCATTATTTGTTTAGGGCAATATCAGAAACATTATTTCCACCTCTCCCCACAGTTTTCTGCATGAAAATACATGCAGAGCCATCTGCAAACAGTGAGGTAGTCGAAAGGAGAAGCCGGTTCTTCCAAACAAAAAAAGCCTTTCTATCTCCTCACACAAGGATAAAATTTACATGCACCTAAAGTCATTCAAATCAAATTATACTGTACAAAGTGTAAGTCAAGGCTTTGCAGCAACAACTCAAGGTATATCACTGCAAAAGGAAGTTAATATTTTTTTCTAAAAATCTCACAATAAGGTCACCCATGGTGTTAAGATGAATGAAATTTTACTCTTGTGACAAAACCAGGTTAAATTGTTACATACATCTTGAAATAACACTACTGTGTATTATACTGAAGACATGTACTTCAAGGCTTAAAAAACCTTCACTTACTAACAGTTAAAGCCCAAACAAATACCTTAAATATACTTTAATCTTACACATGGCCATTTCTTCTTTAATTTATTTTTTTGCAATATATCAGTAAACGCCCAGTACAATGATCCTATTAATCCAGTATTAGGTCTGCAATCAGACTCAAGTCCCTTTGTAGGTAATTATTGCTTTGTACATATGTAAAAAGAACCAACAGCATAAGGTTTATTTAAAATAAATTACAAATAGCAAACTTTTACTGAAATAAATATATCTACTGGACATCCCACCCCAGCTGTAAAACACCTATACTCTCACCTGTTGAGGTGAGTTCCTAAGAACAGTTTCCCAGCATGCCACACCCCACCCCAGCATTCATGACTTATACTGAGCGCACACAGAATGTAAGGAATGCTGAGTGTCACTAAAGATAGAGCTGTGACGCCACAGATGTAACATTTGACATAATACACCTACCATGACAGGAATAAGAGCGCTCACAGAAGTATGACTGAGCTCTTATTTCTCCTGCAACCAAGACGTGCAAATATTTACAATGAACTTTGAAACCATGTTCTCCAAACGTTCAGCTGTTCCAAAAGTAGACTGCCTGGCCTGCATATCTCCATCCTTCTCTACCAAGGTTGTCTCCGATTCTCACCTTAGACTGTTTAAGTCTTTAACCCACAGCCTCAGCTGTCTCCTGCACTTCTACAACAACCCTCATCACTCCCCCATCCTTCGGTCTGGTCAGCAGACGATGCCCTTCCATCCCCAGGGAGGCGACATGTGTGTAATGTCATATTTTGTCATATCATATTGCCCTGACAGAAGCCTCGCCGTGTCCATCACACTGATGGAAGTGGCAATGAAAACAGGGGAAAAGGAAACGGGGTGTGATACACATTTACCCGTAGGAGGAGGGGTTTATTACACAAGTCAGTCTCTTCACAGAGTGGGTGTCTCTGTCTCAGACACGCATATAAACATGCACACACACGCACAGAGCTGACTCACTAGTGACACATCTGCTGGCGTAGCCTGGGCATAATGCCATGTGTGGCGGCCAGTTCCAGCAGCAGGACTGGCACTCAGCACTTAAGCCTGCTCTGATCTCTGTCTCACACACTTCACCCTGCACTTCCATCTCTGTCCATCTGCCCTCTGTCTCTGCTTCTTTGGCTAAGTGGGTGTGTCTCCCTTACAGACATTCATCTTCTTACTCAATGCAAGACAAAGAAACTGGTAAACTGGCAATAATCTTTTATTTCTCTGACAGCACAAATGTGGGTGTAGATTATGGGTGTGCTGGCATCAACATTTCACAATATGATTAAAATATAGCCCATTACTACCAAGATGTGTCACAATTTCCTGAAATACATCAATTTATGCCAAACACTAAACAAAGGCCTGTATATATCGTAACCTTTTCAACAAAATGCATCAACATAAAACCTAAAGAATATCATGAATACAGGAAGGAGGCTATAAAAAGACAAGGCAAAAACCTGATGACATGTATCATGACACAGGGGTTTTGATTCAATACACTGATATATACTGCAATATGTGAAAGGTGATATATTGGATTTTTCATTTATTTGTAGGAAAACTGCCACAGCATAAAGATCACACCGCCAAATACATACAATTTTAGTAAAATAAATAAGTTCAGATCTGACAACATTCACTATCGTTCTGGAATCAGGTAGAAATGCTCAGCGAATCATTTGGCTTGTTTTTCTTTAAATGAATCACAGTCGTCTTGGCCAGCGCAGTGCACGATGCAGCAACAGCGCCTTTGCAAAATAGGGAGAACTTGTTTTACTGGAACATTTGCATATTGGGGAGAAATGCACGTGGTATTACAATAGTAAATTTCCCCACAAGAAAATGTGCCATAAAAATGATATACTGTATAACTGTCAAAAAAACATGCCATTTTCCATGTGTAAATAGGGTGCGGAGATTGTTGTTTCAGAGGAATGGGGACTTTGGAAACAGTAATGCACAGATAATGAAAAGAAGGCCAATACTGACTGAATAAGCCTTCCATTTGGCAGAGAAGTACAACCTGTACGTGGAAATTTACTATTTTTGACTGGATAACAGTTGAATTGAATATCTAAGTTGGAACGAAATACACCTAAATCAATAAATAAATAATTTTGGATCAGTGGAAATCAGCCTCAAAGTAATTATTAAAAAATCCTGAGGTGAATATCTGTTAAAACATCATTCTAGGTGTGATTAAATTTTTTTTTGCAGTCGTTATTTTTGTCTGGTCTGCCGATACCAATACTTTGTAAAACAGCCAACCTGATTAATTGGTCCATCTCTAGTCTAATCTGATTAAAAGAATTAACACGAGCCATTATCAGTGGAAAAAAGACTCTGCCACTAATCTTTACAAGCAAACCCTTAAAAATCTATACAGCATCCAATAACCTAATGCTGTAATAATTAAGAATATCTATTTCTTTATATATTTTTTTCCTCCCTAAAAAATTACAGACTGAAAATAGAGACTGAAAAACAAACTTGCGCTCACATTTCAGAAATGTGAATGCAAGTGTAATTAGTGCGTCACATTTTTTGTGTACGAGGGTGTGATTTTATACCTTTATTAGTGATATTATGTGGATGATACGGACACACAGATCAGGAGAAAACGTCTCTACAGTGGACGAAACCTGGAGACGTTGCCGTTAATGGTCTGTACTTTGACAACTAAGCCACAGAGACACCCCGACCATTATTAATTTTCACCACAGTGTATAGTAAACCCACTGTACTGGCACATTCCTACTTCAAACACAGTCTAATGTGTGTTTCTCTCGTGGCGGACATTTGTAGCTCAAATGACAAGCATAACAGAAACTCCATTTGCTTAAGAGAAACTCTGCTGCCCTCTGTGTAGACCCCTTCTTTCCTCCCTTCCCTTGACTGTGCTCTCTGGTCCGTGACTCCCTCCCTCCATCCCTACAGTCGCTCCCACACTCTGGCCACATTCCTCCCTTGCTCATGCTGGGAGGACGTCTCCCTGTAGCCACAAGCATTGTGGGAAATCCCAACGGCCAGGCCCTTTTAGAAACCGTACAGACCACTGACGTAAAGCGTAAAGGAGACTCACGCTCGTTCGCTGGTCAAAAAAAGAGGCTCTTCTTGCAAGCTGCTTATCTGAATATGACCACATTACCTGCCATGTGACACAGCTCAAGCATCTCTGTGAACCTGGCATAAAAACAAAAAAGCTATTTTACTCAAAGAAGCCCACACAAATACATTAAATATACAACATGTGCCATCTCCTCTCCATTATCACGCAACAAAATTAGCACTCTGAAAAGAATAAGAGCCTGATTTTGTCCCTAAATTACCCCAGCCTGCACTGGTGTGTCATTACCATGGAATTTTAAACACACTGGCTAAGACCTGCCCAATTAAATATACAGGGACACAGCAATATACACGCACATACTCATACCATTGCATGTAGACACAATCACATGCAATAGTGATTAGTTGTCTTACCAGTGTCTTCAATGCACTGAAAACTGAGCTACACATTTATAGCATTTCTTGTTCCCATGAGACACAGCTTGCTCACTTGTGTACTTTTCTCTCCGAGTCTCTGTTAAGGTCCCAAAACAATGAATAGTCTCCACAAAGAGAGGTTCATCTTACTGCTCCTAACAAGGTAAAATGTTCAAAGCATACAGTATATTGCCGCTGTGTTTTATGTTTTGTCTTCATTAACCCAAAAGAAAGTCAAACTGATTAATTTTGGGACAAAACATTTGCTTCTTTTTTGTTTTTAGGTAATTGCGCAAACAGTCATACTAAAAGACAGTAGGCAAATACAGACACAGCAGGGTGAAATGTGCAAAAGGGGATTTAAGCTGTTTGAGCTCAAGGTGTGGCTCTATTTCAGGTGTCACAAAACTTGATCAGACTACAAATATTGGTAAACAAAATGAACTTCTGGAAGATAGTAACCAACATGGGTGTGTCCAACTGAGGACGATTCAAGTTAAATATTGGAGAAGAAACCTGTTGATTAACCTTCTGAAATGCTTTATCAAACATTCTGATAGAGGCTGATTGGATTTGAGATCATCCTAATTAAGTCAACAGCATGACAGCCACAGTTAGTGACTACCGGGTTATGATAAACATAGCAGCTAGTCACTAACTGTGTCTGTCAGCTAAAGCCAGATATTCCCCTCAGGGAGTCAGCAGAGACCACAAACTGAGCTCCAGCTCTCCGTAACAGCTGGAAGTGTATATAAGCAACAGTCTGCTAACAAATTTGTCATATTAGCTTAAAAGTGACATTGTCAGTGTCACAAAAAGACAGACAATTGCATTCATTGTCAGAAGGAAGGGCAAGTACAGAGTTTTTGAGGTGAAAGAAATACACAGTTACAGAGTCTTGGGCAACAGGCTGACACCAGAGCAGAGCCATCTTGGAGAATAAAGGATGTGACATACCAGAAGCTTTTGAATACAATTACTCTCATTTACACTTGAGTGTAGTCAAAGCACATCTGATAAAGACGATTTGACACAGCTGATGGATGCTTATCACTGGATCGTAAAATTAGCAAACTGATTTCCAATTAAAACCACGCCCTGTGAAATGCTTCACATGCACCAAGTTTAATGGTAAATTGGCTAAGTGAAAAATATCAGGAATCTCATCCTCGACTATGAAAAACTGTGAGGAAAAAAAAAATCCCATTAAGTTTAGTGTCCGAAACCTCAACTTAACACTTGCGCCTGAGTGCAGTGTACAGTTTTGGATTATTTCTGAGTGCCATCACCCTCCGCTGCTTGTGTCTAGTCTAGTGGCTTGTAAAAACCGATTTTAAAACGCGGTCGCTTTTAAAGCTATGACGGTTAGACTGTGTCATTGTTCCATGTTAAATTAGGCAACAAACAGTGACAAAAATCACTCTAGTAGCTGGAGAGGGCTTCAGCCTGGCAGCATTTATCTGGGGGTGACTGCAGGTCATCGCAGCCCCCAGCTTCTGCCTCAGAACGGCTCTGTTAGAGAGGACCCTTTCAGGGCAGGAGGATCAGTCTGCCTGTGCCATAACTGTCAATCATAGCAAAGAAACATGAAAACAGATTGATAGGTACATTCTGACTCAGCCACATATATCCCTGAGGAGCTTGTACGGGCAGCATCCCCACCTACTCAATTACACATACAAACTCACCAAATCACTGAGATGGTCTACATTAGAAAGACAAGAAATGCAGCTACTAGAACAGCATTCATATTTATAGCTCTAACTGGATAAGATTTATTTCAGAAATTTTACAAATAATAGGCTGACTGTGGTTGCTAAGTAATATCTTGAATCTCAAACAAATGCATATCTAACCAGGAGTGAAAACATTCTATATAAATGAAGTTTGTAAAATCTGATATTATGCTCTGAAGGGGAAAAGGCACACAACAATTTCATTTGTTATATTAAATAAATTTGCCTCAGTGTGGTTTTTATTTGTATAGGTATTTGTATGTGGTATAGATTGATGCCATTTATATCCTGAGCTGATTTTCAATGACTGTCCCTGGGCTTTTGTCACACATAAAATCATAGACAACATACATATGGACTGTAGAAAATACAAATTCAAACACAACAATTTTGGTACAACAATGTACAAGACACAATGCACAGATTGACTGGAATAGAGCGAATACTCAGTAGAGTAAGAAGCAGCAAGTTATTCATGACGACATGACTGGTCCCTTTTTAAAAAACTGTTATTGATTTAGTTTATAATTATTTCAATCAGGATGTAATTGGACTTCTGAAGGTGAGGAGTTACACATGAGTAGAAAAAGATGCTTGTTCAGATGAGGATTTATACACACTTGAACAGTAATGATAATTCAACAACAATTTCACCTTCCGAAGACAGCGTATGTAATCTGCAGGAAGACTATGACTGTACATCCATGCTAAATAATTGCTCTCACACATACTAAATACAATTTTTTTCCTCTCTCCTTGGGGAACACAACATAATTACTGTACTATTGCAGCATTAGGAGTCATTATGCAGTTGAACTTGAATTCCTTAATTAATTGTGACTGAATGTCTTCGAACACCAGGTGCATTAATGTTAAACTGACGAAAATACAACAAATTTCAATACACTACCATTTATTAGCGAACCACTACAAAATAAGAGATGAGAGTGAACTTAGAGGCTGACAAAATAAAAATACAGAGGCTCAAGCTTAACCTACTCAATTAATGGAGAGAAGAGGCCCCTGCCACATGCTTCAAGACAAACAGGCCCTCAAACACATCACTCGATCACATACACAAGACAAGCCATGCAAGTTTTAATTAGGAAACCCATGAAGCACACAAATGCATAGAAACACGAGAGGCTTATACACAGTGGAGAAAATAAATCCTTTGCCACTTTACATCAATATCAATTTCTCCGCATCCTTCACCTCACTGTGGTTTTTGGTTAACACTCTTCGGATTAGATAGCAGATAAATAAACTGTGTGGACAGCGTTCTGAAGATGAGCGCCCTGACCGTGTTGTGTCCTCAACATGTACAGATCAGAGACTGAGACCAAACACTGCACTGATAGTCCGGAGCAGTTCAGCTCTGAGAGTCTTTCCTTAAGGCGTTGTGTGTTGGGTAACTGCTCTACAATTCAAGGCCACTCTAATCACAACCCAGAACTCACTGTATGTAAATCCATAGATAAATGTCAAAGAGATAGTGACAGATATAAGAAAGAACTAGTGCCTTCTTTAATAATGTCACAACAGAACCCCATTTAGCTTTCACGTTATGGCATGAGCTACTCTTCAGCACAATAAAGACGTGCTAATGAATTAAGAATTCCACAGAAGTTCGAGTTAAAAAAAACACAAACAATACTGCCAGGAGGAAAACACATGAAACGCTAGTCCATGGAAAACGTGAATATCTATATTTCTCATTTTACCCTACTTGAGCCTAATTTCGATGAAACCAAATACGACAATACGGCTGCGACATAATGGATTCTTATTTATTTTATTTGCTTACTGGCATTCTAGGTTCTATGACAGGTAATGCAAAGAAATTCAGGAGGGTAGAACATTATTTACATGCAGTTTGTCAAAAAATTGGGATTTTTGATAAGATGAGTGTGTGTTAGAAACTGTAACGTGACAAATTGATATACAAAGGAAGAGAAAACGAGCTGATCGGGGTTACCTCAGAAGCCCCCCTGCCCTTTCAGCAGGGCCTCATATGGAGAACCAGGCCTCAGGTCCCCTGGGCACTGATGTCTGCTCTCCTCTAGACTCCTCCCAGTCAGCCACGGAGGCTGTGCAGGAACCTGGCCCACTCACGACACGCTACAGCCACAAGTCATTCACACCTGAAACACAGGGAGAGAACTTTGCTCATCAAGTGAAACAGACAAACAAGCAAAATAGAGGGAAACACTTGTGTTGAGCAGACCTACAGAAGTAGCAAACAGTGACTAGTACAAAGCTTCAGTCATTAGGAACTACGGTAACCCCAGACACTCGCTTAGAGTTCAGTCATCGACCAGTGTACACTTAAGGGACTATAAAAGAAAAGTATGATACTCTAAAAAGAGTACCCTTGAGGATGTCCTCCTTTGTCCGAATATCAACTACGGGAGAGAAAATTTGACTTTTTTCAGACCAAGGCAATGCAAAGAGGTGACCAAAGAAAGGAGAAATATGTATCCGCCTGAAGTCTATGCAGACACATGTTCAAAAGCAGACAGCAGTGTTGCCTAGCAATTGAGGAGACCCAAGTCCTGTAAAGGAAGGTGTACAGTTCAATCCCGAGCTACTTGAACAAGAAACTAAAGCCCCTACCTGTTAACTCAGAAGTCACTCTGGACAACAGCATCAGGTAATGCACTAAAATGTCAACAGCAATAACACACAAAGCAGCTAAAGTCCTCATTTTTCAATTATAAAATGAGCTGAAATGAGGATGTAAAGGCATTTGTAGTATATCCATAGCATGTGAAATGTCTAATTAAGGAAAATAATCCACTTTGGGACTGTTAGTTAGGCTAGGAGAAGCAACTTTGCTCAGAAATGCCCCACGCAGCTAGACGAACCTTCAACTAAAACACATTTACTCTGTAGTACCTGTGGATATTTTTCAGTCAAAAGTCATGTCAGAAAAGATTAAAGAACGACAAGCCTGAAAACATTCTTTGCAATGTGTAGCTATCTGGTCCTGGCAAGGTAAGACAACACAATGCCACACAAGTTACTCACAGGCCTACTCGAGGAAGTCGTCCTAAAATATACACAGACGTCTTCAAAGCTAAAACTCTGCAAATAAACGTAAAGCACAGAACTACACAGACCAGACTTCCCCCTCAAATCTCAGCGCCTCACTGGACAACTCTTGGCGGACAAAGTAATTCCATGGCGCTTGAAACTCCAGGAACTTTTTTTTTCTTTTTCCTAAAAGAAGTTGTTCCTGTTTCGCCAGAGAACTGGGGGGGAAGGGAGGACTTCAGCACTTGCATTCATGGAGCCTCGGCCAGCGCAAACAAAGTCTTCCCCGAAGAGGGAGGCACTGGACGGCGGCTACGAGCGAGAACAACGACGTCGACCCCAAACACATAAAACCCGCACACAAAATGAGATTCACACACGGCTTCGGTTTGTAATAAAGCAAATTAGGGCATTGTTAGTTAAACGTTCATGTTGAAGTTATGCTAGCTCCGTTAACAATGTAACAATTAAATCGCTCGGTAGATGATAGGGCTGGTCGAAACAATCACTAGACGAGGCCTATAATCTCAATAGACGTTTATAATTTACACCGAACACATATTAAATATGGGAAATACAATACCAATAGTCTGGTACTCCTGAAGAATGCAGAACATGCGTGCTGCATTGTATCCTTTTTTCATTTTCACGAAGCACGGGCGGTCCTCCAGTATAATGGGGTAAAAACCAATATTTCTCCGCGGGTTTTATACCATGCCGAAAACATCGTGAATAATCCGCTTTTGTCGCGCTGGAAAAAATCGGCGTTTACGGCTAAAAGGTGCTCACTGTCTGCCAGGCCAGACACGACGTGGGTTTGCTAACCAGCCTTCGGGGACAGAGGCAGAGAAGAACGGATACCGGAGTGAGATGTCCCCGGGTAGGAGGACCCGCGTGTGCCCGTTGCCAGGAGGCGAGCCGCGGTACCGACACTTTCCACCTGTATTTGGGGATAAAAGTGCACTCACCTGGAATGTTAACTTAACTCCCGTCTTCTTTGGACGACGATTAAACGCCGCACGCTTATCAAATCACAACATTATCACGGTAACATTATAAAATAGAAATATGCCTCCCCCCTCTCGCCCGAGCTTTCCAGTGGTCCTACTCCATTACATCCCAGTCAAGATTTCCTGTCGTCTCTCCCCCCCCTCCGTTCCAGCGCGATGGTTCAGTCCGAATTCTAAGTAGCAATTCTAGGTCAGGTCTGTGTGCCAGTGAGGATGTTACTGTCGGACAACCGAGAGACACCAATGTCCATCCCAGTCCAACACGACGGAGGTGTGAAGGTGTCCAGGAGGGCCAAACACACCGAACCGCACCTCGAATCACCAGGAGATATACCCGCGCCTCAATTAAAAAAAAAAAAAAAAAAAAAAAAAAAAAAAACACAACCCATGTGTTGAAGTTGTAACACTGCATCTGTTAGATGAATATCAACTGGTAGATCAGAACGGAAACGTCCAGAGCGACCACTTTCTTTATCGGCATCCACACAATTATATTAACCATAACGACATGTCACCTTAACGTCTCACTTTTTGTGAGGCTTAAACTTAGAATGACCTGTAGCTTTTAGAACAGGGGTGTCGATCTCATTTGAGGTTTTCACATGAATGTTGAATGTTAAATGTTGGTTGTCTTTGTTACGTTTTTGTTTATATCTTGGGCTTATCTCGCAGATACGTCAACCAAATTTCCGTTTTGCGGACAATAGAAGTTTTATCTTATCTTATCTTATCTTATCTTATCTTAATTTATTTTAGTTGAGCCCAATTTGATCTCAAACAGGCAGGACCATACAAATAATAGCAAAAGAACCTATAAATAATAAGTACAATTTTTTGTTGTTGTTTTTGTGCAAAAAAGTAAAAGTAAAATTTTTAACAATATTATGCCCCAGCTTCTCATTTACACAAGTGCATTACCACTGACAGTTCACAGTGGCTCTACAAAGGCACAAAACAATTAGTAACAGGTATAATATTATTAAAATTCCACTTATTTTTCCTTAAGCTATTTCAGGTTGTTCATGGTTATTTAGAATAGTTACATTTATCTGTAAGTGTAATCATTTTTGTTATATAATTTAACTTTTTTCACAAACAAAGAAAAAAAATCTTTTGAGTTGCCATCATTTATAGGTTATCATGTTATTATTTTACCTGTCTGATCCATTTGAGATCAAACTGGGCTGTATGTGGCACCTGAACTAAAATGAGTTTGGCACCCATGTCTGATAATATCTTCAGTGTCATTTTTGCACCTCAAAAATTCATCCTGTGGGCCGGATTGACACCCCTGTTTTAGAATAATAAATATGCAAACACATTTTGCACATGTAGATGAATTTGTCTTTGTATATTCCACTCAAAATGTCTAAATGTATATAATATACATATTTTTTATCTAATTTTTTCAATTACAATACTATGCAAAAGTCTTCGACCACCTCAAGGTATGTTGCTCTTGCAGGATTGTAATGAGCACATAATTATTTTTCACTTTCTTTTCTTCATACAGGAAATATATGCGCAATATTAATATTTAGCAGCTTAAAAAATAGGAAATATTTGACATGTGTTGAATGAAACCTAAAGCAGTAAATCTCATATTGTGTGAAGTTAAGTGCAAATGAAGGTCACACTAAATATGTGCCATGTGGATTTATAGAGGCAGTTTGTTTAGTGAAATGTTTGTTTTTAATGCTGTAGATATTTCCTGTATATCCTAGTGGTATATTAATGCTGAGAAAGGGATATTTGTAGTTATATATTTGCTAAAACAACAAACGTAATGGTAGCCTGAGACTTTTGCACAGCATAGTCTTTATGGTTTACATACATTTATTTCTGTTTGTTGAAATGAGCATATGTATTTATTTCTCCTTCTCTTTTCTTCAGATATAATAAGAAAATACAAGGAAAATGTGCACAGCCTTAAAAGACTGAACTAAATGGGTTCTAAAGGTTAAAGTTACTATTTAGAGTGACTCCTGTCCCCATGACAACAAGCAGCACAAACAGTTAGAAACATCTGACATGTGTTGAATGAAACCTGGTATGAAACATCAGAAAATTAATGGCATAAATCTCGTATTGTCTGAACAAACGGGTTAAAGACATGTTAAGTGTAAAGGGATGTCACAGCTAATACTATGACTTTGATTTATAGAGAATGGTTTTTACCTGAAACCTTTGTTTTTACTGCTGTACATACTTCCCATATATCAGATTATATTCTAATTCAGAGACTGACAAATGCATATGTGTGGTCAATAGAATTTGACTAAACCAACAAACCTAATGTTGGCCCAAGACTTTCACATACTACTGTATATACAATAAAAGTATACTATCACCAATTCTAATAATATACTGTAGTCAACAATATATAAATCCATATGATCTGGAACTGATATAGTGCACAGTTGTTGGAAAAATTTAAGTCATGGTGTCAACTTTTAGATTAACTGCCACACAAAACTCTATAATCTGACAAACATAATACACACTTTCAACATTAGCCAGCATCTTCTGAGCTTTCACACTGAACTTTCATTTTCAACACATTGTTTTTGTAACATATAACCAGTCTGTCTTTGTGTTGAAGCATTCCATGGCCACTAACCACCCCATGGTTTTGGACAAGATATTTAGCTGAATAAGGCTCTCTGTGCATCTTCCGGCACAAATCAGCAAAATCAGGTGCTTTTCACCTAGGATTGAGGACATGAACACAGAGGAGGTTTAACACCGTCAGTATGCTTTTTTTTTTTTTTTTTTTACGTTTACCAGTCTGTCTTTATAATTAAACAATCAATTGCAGGTAACCATCTGTGGTTTTGGCCATACATTATAATACAGATATTTAGCTGAATAAGGTTCTCTGTACATGTTCTAGCAGAAATCAGCAAAATCAGCTAGGACTTTACACTTGAAGAAAAAATGTTACAAAACTGGATCACACTCATCATTTTACTGTTTATTGAAATCATCAACCCCTTATTTCTGTAGCTATTTTTTCTTCTTTCGGTGACTAGTGGTACTTACAGTATATATGACCCAGCATTTCATTTCTGAAGCAGAGGTTATTCGGGTGAAGTTTTAATGCTGTCCACGGTGAGCTACATAACTAATGACATTAAAAACAGGCTGATGCCATTTCATAAATAAAATTATATCCAGCTGCAAAGCACACACACATAACCCACATACATACACAGTGATCAGTGAGTGACTATCACAAGCCTCAGAGGAAGAGTGAAACATTAAGGACATGAAATGTGAGAGTGGTCCTGCTCAATATTTAATCAAGATACATTTCAAATCTAACCCAAATGTATAATCACGGCAACTGGGGATTGAATGAATTGCTGTTTAAGTGTAGACATTATTAGCGGGTCTGATTGTGTGTGTATGTACGTGTGTGTGTGTGCGTGTGCTTCTTTCTTTGTATGAGCTGATTTCAAAGTAAGGATGTTTTTGCAAACTGTAGACATTCTGTTCATTCATTTGCCATTGCTTCAAGAGGCTGTTTGAGGGCTAGAGGCATTTATGTGTTTAGATGTGCAAGGACATAAATGTAAGTGTATTATATCTTTTCAGCTTTTAAGAGTTCAATCACTGGATTTGAGGTTGCAGCAGAGCTATTGCTGCTTACAACATTTGTAGAGCCAAAACAGATAGAAAATAGGCCACAATAAGAGCGGATTTGAAACTTTACCCATAAAAAGTAGGTATAGCTTAAAAACATATGCATTGTTTAATCAAAATAAACTTATAGGAATTTTTATGTCTGAAAATACAGCTCTTTCTTTCTTTCTTTCTTTCTTTCTTTCTTTCTTTCTTTCTTTCTTTTTTCTACCTGGGTTTGTTAACATACTTATTCGCTCTGTATTTAGAGTACATGGCTGTAGAGCATCAGCCACTTTGAAACCTTTTACAGTAATAAGCAATGTGGAATGACACCGTATAGGACACAAAATCATGGGATGAGAGCTGCATATTTGTGACTTTTGACAAGCAGGCCATGGCTTCGTTGGACATGTTTGTGCATGCTAGCAGAGATCAGTGACACACCACAAAGCTCTGTCTTTCTTTCTCTCTGAGTCTTGCGCTCACACACACAAACATATACTCCCTCCCTCGCTGTGTGTGTGTGTATACGTGTAGGCCTAAGTGTATAAATGTGTGTGTAAGTGTGTGGGTGTGTGTATGATAAACCCCACTGGTGGAGTAACAGTAGACTGGCAGTATTCCCAGACTGGGTTGCATTAGACATGCACACCAGCAAAGCTCTTCAGGTCGATGTTCTGGCTCTCCAGCAATGTAGCTCCCTGGCATGACTAACCCAGAATACTTTGGAAACTGGAGAACAAAATTCAGATTCAACTCAGTGTTACTGTGAAACAATTGGAAAATTTAAATCATATTCATTTCACTGTGGAGGCTGTGTATGTGTTTTGTTGTTCTACTCTGGCGGGGACTTTGACCTGAATGCACAGTGACCCATAGGGATTCAAGTGGTGACAAAAATTCCCCATGGGTAGAGAAGCTTTCTAGGGTTAAGACTTGGCTTTGGGGTTAGGCATTCAGTTGTGATGATTAAGGTTAAGGTAAGGAGATAGGGAATGCATTATCTCAATGAGTGTCCTCACAGGGATAGTGAAACAACTGTGTGTGTGCATCATCTGTCTGTGTGTTTGTGTGTTTAAGCAGGACACCAACATTGACTGTTCACTTATCATATTACCATTTGCATTATTTAAACCTTCAATAACCAGTCTTATGCTGCAGAGACACACTGCTGACACAGAGAGGAAAGATGAGGCGGTGGCTAGGAGAAGCAATATCTACATTTTATTCATATAGTAAGTTGGAAAATCTATATAGAGAATATTATAAAACAAAAAAAATTGCCTGAAGAGAAGACTATACTCCAAGCAGCTTTTAAGCCGTCAGACACACACACTAGCTACGGCGTAAAGACAGACAGTTAGACGAACAGGAGTGTGTATCTTTGGGGTTCAGGCACTGGCCTGTAGCTGAAGAGGCTTATGGTTAGGTTTTGTTCATTAACAGGTTTGGTGTTGAGAAGAAAGGCGGGATTGGCTGGGTTATCAAAATACTAAGACAGTGAGCTCACACTCACACAGCGGTGAGGTCACTTACCGGAGTGTGGCGGCCTGACCAATCATCAGTCAGCCTATTATCATGTATGCAGTGTTGCTATGAGTAACAGAGACAAGCACTGCCTCACGGATTCTTAATGATGGCTGTTTCACTAGGATGTGGCTATTTGGCCTCTTCTCTTCTCTTCTCTTCTCTTCACTTCTCCTCTCCTCTCTTCTTTTCTCTTCTCTTCTTTTCTCTTCTTTTCTCTTCTCTTCTTTTCTCTTCTCTTCTCTTCTTTTCTCTTCTTTTCTCTCCTCTTCTTTTCTCTTCTCTTCTCTTCTCTTCTTTTCTCTTCTCTTCTCTTCTCTTCTCTTCTCCTCTCCTCTCTTCTCTTCTTTTCTCTTCTTTTCTCTTCTCTTCTCTTCTTTTATCTTCTTTTCTCTTCTCTTCTCCTCTCCTCTCTTCTCTTCTTTTCTCTTCTCTTCTGGCTGATGCTGAAGTGAAACTTAGATGTTGGTCTCTGTGTTTTCATGAATTTAATTATAAGTTTGAAATCATTGTATCTCATTTGCTTCTCTTCTGCATGACCTCACTCCCCCTACTTGTTTACTGTCCCCTGCAGCAGTGTTTTCAGACTCTTCCCTGTGGCAAAAAGAGTGTAAACAAGCTAGAGGACTGAAACAATGTTAATTAACCGATCATTAACGAGTCGAGGGAGACCCCTGAGATCTAAGCTGTTGCCCACCCACCTGCATCTCACCATTTCACTAACTGGACCGTTAATGACTAATCAGAGGCGAGAGTGATTAGATCGCCTCCTAAAGGGAAGGATTTATGATTGTGAGAGTCTATTATGCTTATACAGTTGAGGCCTTACAGTGGTGGCAGTAACCGAGCTGGGGTCTGGCTGGCAGACAAGGATTGTGAGTGCACCCGCCTCGAAACACCACCCAAATATAAGATCACCCTGACTCACTGAGTGTATTCTCTCCCCCCCCCCCTCCTATCTTTGTGTATGAATGCTTACCGAGAGGAAACGATAGATGCAGACATTCCACAACCCATATTCCCCCTCACTCTATCTTGTTGCCATGGGAACCAAAGCAGACGGGAGACAGGTTCATATCGGCCTCCCTCAGGTCTCCAGTCACAGTCTCCTTCTCTCTCTCTCTCTCTCTCTCTCTCTCTGCTGTCAGAGCCGGCTGCTCCTGTGTGGGCCACTGATACTCGCTGATTAAAGGAAGTTATAATTTGATTTTCTCAGCAGGCGCCGTTTAATAGAGCAGTTTAACTAAAGCTGTGCCATCCCCAGGGCTTATAGAAGGAGAGGGAGAGAAAGAAAGAGGGAGATACAGAGAGGAAGAGAGTGGGTGAGAGGGAGAGTCATGCTAATCCCAAACACTGAGCAATCACCCCACCACTAAACTCTCCCACTCACTCCCCCGTTCTAATTCTGTTTGCCTATTTTACATCTCTCTCTCTCTCCTTCTGTCTGTGTCTCTGTCTTTCTTTCTCTGTTTCTCTTGCGCTTCCTCCACCTATTAATCTGTGTTTCCTTCTCCTCTCCCTCCTCCCTCATTCCTTCCTCCCTTCTTTCGCGAGCCAAACATGGGAGGGCGGGCTTCTCGATGTACAGGCTGGCTGTATTACTGGCCTATTGTGATAATAGCGTTTAATTATCCTCTCAGCTAAAATCAGCCCCATCACTCCTTCTCTTCCCCTACTCCGCTTCCCTTCCCACTATTCCCCCTCACCTCCTCCTCCTCCTCTTCCTCCTCCCCCACCACCCGTCTGTGGTGTGTCTACTTCCTCCTACCGCCCTCTTCCCCCCCACCTCCGTGCATCTCTCTTCTCTACCCTGCCACCACCACAACTCCCCCGCCCTGTTCTCCAGCTATTTCAGACCCATTTAGCGGGATAAGCATCTTGAGACAGACAGAGGGGTTTTTGCTCTCTTTCAGAGAGAAGCGAGGAGAGGATATGGAGACTGGCATCCTGGTGCCCGCCTCAGAATACCAAACAGGGCCCGGGCATCTTAATATGCAGTGTGGGACAGAGGCTGAGATCAAAGAGAGGCACAGACAGACAGAGAGATGGGTGGGTGAGGGGGGGATACAGAGACAGAGAGAGGCAGAGATGGAGAGAGAAGTGAAAAGGGAGGGAGAGAGAGCCCTCTCATTTCTCCTCATCTGAGCATCCTTTCCTTGACATCATCATTTCTGCTCTGCTCTTCTGCGTCACTCCCTTGACCCTAAGAAAAATCCACTGCTTAATTATCAGCAGCATGCAAATCTGCATGCCTGTCCATGCACTGATGCGTTTCTGTTAACACACGTGGATGCAGAGGGGAGCATGTGCGTGCATCTCTCCATGCTTCACACTCACATATACATTTGTTTATTACCTATCCTTCAGTGGGGGGTTGGATGGTGGTTCTACCTCTGCCACCTACCCAGCCCCTCTATCTCCTCAGTCAATTAAGATCGTGAGTAGCTGTCCCTGAAGCGGTGTAGACAGGCTAAATGAAAAGGCAGTGGATGTGAAATATGAATCATTAGAATACTGCAAGGACGGGGGGGGGCGCGGC
>JAPQRQ010000015.1:20147712-20159914 GCA_037367365.1 Apogon talboti
AAAGGCCCCACCGACTGGTGTTGGGATCAAACCCAGGACCTTCTTGCTGTGAGGTACGAGTGCTACCCACTGCACCACCGTGCTGCCCCAATTCTCCTTCCAGTGGTCAGAATTTTACGGCTGATTAGTGTATTTTAGTGTAGAACAGCTTTTTAAAAAGGCTAGAATATTGAAAAAATAATTAAATGTAACAGCACCAAAGATGTAAATTAAAATTATACATTAGCAAACTGGTATTTTGAGTTAGCATTCATCAAGGAGGTTCAGTTACAGGCACGGGCAAAAGATTTGGCAGTGGAAACAACAATTTTGAGGTCATAAGCTTTGCTGTATTCCCTTTTTCCATGGGTTTCTGGTCACTGAAGAACAAGGTGTTTATGAGTTTAAAAAAACTTTTATGGGCTAATAAATCAGATTTATGCAAAAAGTAAATTTGTTTTTTCTGTAAAAACTTTTGCTCACGACTGTTGATATAAAATTAACAGTAGTGATCCACAGCTCATTGTGGATAGTTATTTGGGACTCCCATCCTCCTCTTCCTCCTCCTTCATCTACTCCTCTCATGACATCAGGACTTACTAAATAAAATCACCTATGTATAAAAATGGGCATTTACCAGCTGTTCACTAGTCGTGAAAATACTAAGTCTGACTTGGTCTGATCTCTAACACTCCATTATAGCAGACTTACAGCATACACTTCTGGATCTTTAATTATTCCTAAGGATGTGCAGATAAATCAGCCAATATTAGTATTAGTATAGAAGTTATCCTTTCACCTATGGCCAGCATTTATCTATTATGTTTTATTAAAGGTTTTTTTTCATAAACGTGTATGTGTGAATCTGTGTTCATTCATAAATAATGTGGTGAAGAGCTGAATGACTTTAAAATAGAAATTATTTTTGTATTTATAGTGAAGATTCATTTGTTACTGGGGGATGAATAACAAAAAAAACAAAAAGAAACATAGAGTAACCTTATGATCAGCCACATGGGCAAGGACCACAACCTCAAATGGATGAAATTAGTGTTTATTTATGACAGTTACAAATGGATGTTTGTGATGATGATCAGGGTGACATCTCTAGTGAAGTAGATGATTGACAGGAGTGTTTGAGGTGTGGTCCAGCTCCAGATACTCAGAGAAGATCATCTCCAATTACATATCGATGTTGACCAACAATTTTGCAATTAGTGCGTTCATAGTCATTTCCTCAATCATCCCACAAGTATTGTATACAAACCACATAGACACAAGAGTTGTGTACGGAAAATTTTCTTTATTTGACACTCAGATAATGGCTTTAAATGTAATGACAATTTTCAGCCTTTTTTTTTTTTATTATTTTTAAAATTTTTTTAAAAACAATTTCTTGTTTCAATCTCAGCAACTTGAGACTCAGTTCATACACATTTGCAGCTCATACAGTGCACAAACCCCCTGAAGTGCTTTTGGTCATTCAGGTCTGAGCTGTAAACACTGATACATGTAAATATCCCACACATCAAATAATACAATTAACTAATAAACTGTATGATACAAAAGGAAACGTCACTAAAAGAATAATTATTTCAAGCTAAATGACTGTGAGCGGTTGCATCCAATGACATCACAAACACTTGATGGTGTCTACCCTGTACTGCAGACACAGTTCAGTTGTACATCCACAGCTTTGTGGTTTTGTACCAGAGCGTCTGTAACTGTCACGCTCCACCGTACATGTGCTCCAGTCTGATATCACAGCACTGCAGTTTCCACAAACACTAAGCCTCGGTGACGCTGGTCTTCTCTGCAGGGTCACTGGTCTTGGGCCGTTTGGACTCTGGAGGCTGGCACACTGGATCAGAGGGAGGGGAGGGGCGTTCTACAGAAATGAGAAGAAGGGAACAGTTATAAGGCACAGACAATACACATCTGAGCATGAGCAGCTACAAATCTACGTGTAATAGAGGAAAAATCTTGAAGGCAAAAGTGTCCATAGTAAATGTCAAAACATAATTTAGTCCTGAGTGAAAGTTGAGGAATACAGATGTTTTTTTGTGGTTTTGAAATATTCACATAAGACATATCCATATGAAAATAGAGTAAAAGTATAAACCTAACAGTGGAGCTGAAGAATAGGTCAGCCAGCGTGCAATGACATCCATGAAAACCAAAGGACTGAAGAATTATGAGTCTTAATAGAGCCTGCGTCAGAAAGCTGTCATAGAGCAGGCATCAAAAATCCTAGCAGACCCTGAACGCCCCATGTTGTTTTAAGACGACCTGCTGCCGTTAGGTAGAAGGCTGATGGTCCCAAAGTGCAAATCAAATCCCTTTAAGTTGTTTTAATTTCCTTTGTTTCAGCCTCTATTAATCTGTTGAACTCAAAATGTGTGATGTATATATAAGCACTGAAGCACTTACATATTTATATGAATATATGTGGACCACTATTCCGATATTAGAACTGTGTTGTGAAATATTAGTATTCAGTATTTTTTAAATATAATGCAACAGACTGTGGTAACACTGTGCCCAGACAAATATTCCCCTGGTAAAAATAAACTAAACCTACTTTAATTTAATCAAGCACTTAAAAGATAAATCAAAGTAATGTGCTAAAGTCTAAGGCCACCATTAGGTTTGTTGTTTTATCAACATAAACAGCCATATATATATATATATATGTATGCATTTCCCAATCTCTCCATTATTATACAACTGGAATATAACGCAAAGAAACATAACAAGTTTCCATGTAGAGCAAAACATGACAAACACTTGTCAAGCAGCAAAACCTTTAATAAATCTAGAGGCAGAATTTGTGAAATATGGGTCAACCTACATACAACAAAACATGCATATATAATGTAAAGCTTTATCATTCTATAACCCAGTGCTAATTTGTAGAATAAATGTTTTGACTACATGGTCCCATTTTCAGAATTTGCACCTCTCCTCATATTGATTATTTTTATATGACACTGACCATTTATTTGGAGAAAATTAAGCTAAAAGATTGAAAATGATTCCTCAAAAATGAAAAACAGTATTATTTCAGAGTACTTGTTCAATATGATTTAGATATTTCATGCTTTACTTCCAAATAAAAAGACCAGATTGATCATTTGTTGTCTTGTCTATAACCTGCCTCTGCTCATCTATAGAAACTACACATCGGGAGAATATCTGGATCTGCTGCATACATTGATCGCTCGACAGTTAATCGGCGTCACTGACCATGTTTGGCTTTCTCAGTGGAAGAGGGAGTGGTGAAGAGCAAACTGACGGCTGGAGAACGAGAAGCAACTGGAGTCAAAGACACTCGCCTGCAAACAAGCAAAAAAAAAAAAGAGCTGGTTGTTTAGAGAGTTCAAGCATGAGACCAACAGGAAACAGGCCCTGCATTTATACTGTCGTTTGTTCTGATGTAGTCACGGCCTACGAGTACAACTAGTACACAGACATCTTAAGTTACAGATATAGAGCAAACACAAATGCCTGCCATTGTCTTGGAGGAGTCCGTCGGAGTTATTATTATTTTATAGTCAGTGGGGGGTCCAACGAACCCCTCATACCAGACAGGGCTTTGTTCTCAGTGCCAGAGCTGAGCACATTTTAATCAACAAGACCATTACATTTCAATATCACCCACAGGCAGTTTATTGTGGTTATTAAAATGCATTTCACACATTATAAAGCACACAGCATCTATGTACTTTTAGTATACAATGCTGTAAAATGTATTTTTGCAGGATAATCAGCTTAGCTACTTGAATCATTAAACTGTGCAGAGGGAGGCGGCGGCTGTGTGCTCGGTGTATCGTGACTTCCTCCGTCTGACTCCAGTCAAAACACATTTGGATATTGAAGATTTCCATAAATTACCATGCATCTTCCTGTATGCGGGAACTCACCTGTACCTTTACACCATCTAGAGTTCATCTAAGTGGAGCATTATTTACCCTTAGTGAATAGTTAAAGCCACTGAGGGCAGAAATAAAAAATAAAAACCCAAAGATTCAGAAAATATACAGTCCCTCTGTCTTAACCGATCTGTAAATAAAGATACAGAGTCATCCATTTCCAAAGTTTGGATCAGAACCCACAGGTGAGTCGCAGGAGAGTTGGTTTTAATCACCAGGCAAGTTTGCATTTCAAAGAGCTTGTGATCACAAGCACGTTTTTGATAGAAGTGAATATTGGTGTAATTCAGGTCATTGAATGGAGCATACAGACTAACACGGATCCATACAATAATCAATGTTTAGGATGCTTTACTAAAAAAGACAGCTGATTACCTCTGCCTAAATACATTTATTTGGTTTTGTTTCTAAAATATTTAACATGTGTATTATCTATTAAATATGCATGAAAAGATGTTGTGATTCATTAAGACTTGCCTATATCCTAAGGCTGGTTTATGTATTCAAGATATTATCATAAGGTGATGAAGTAATAATGGCAAATGTCGTCATGAGCGTTCATTTATGCACAAACAGCTGACTGTGAATTAGGTCACGATGGTTTGCTGCTTTTTAAAAAGTGGGTCCGCAGGAAGAAAGTTTAGGGAACACGAAGCCTAAATATCACAGGCAGGAGCTGCTGTACGACCAAGGTCTGCCTATGACAGAGTGGTGACAGTGAAAAGTTTTTACAGTCATCAGTCAGCCTTTGTTTTTTTAATAACCTCCTAACAGAAATGATTTGTCATTGGCTTAAATCTTCAGGCCAGATCAGAGTTTTACAACTGAGCTAACTGGACAAAAATGAAAGTGGCTGAGAGCTACTCGTGTTATTTTTAGTATTGTCCACATAACTGATCTCAAACCAGCTGATGAAGTTTCTTTTGTGTGAACATTTGATATCCCACAATATCTGACTTTGTGAAAGAACATCTAGACTGTTCCCCGTCAGCAAGGCCCCTGAAACATTGTGAATTTGCAGCATTACTTGAGGTTAGATTGACTGACATTCCTGTAAAACAAAAAATACACACAGCTGTCATTCATATCTGTGGAAAATATAATTAAAAAAATATATAAAGGATATAATAATAAACAAATGATCAATACAGTGAATTTCTTGGTTCATCTCACCATGTTAGCTGGAGTAGGCATTGATCTACAATTTGTACAAATATTTTGCCGTTCTTACATATTTTTGGGTTGCAACTGAAAATCCACTTCAGAACAATAAATCTATGTACTGTATGTATATCTCCACTCAGGGAAACTGTAATGAGACATGACTTTCTGTCCATATTTCTCAGGCCTGCTCAAGACAAAAAAATGTGTCGTGTCTCTCTGCTGATAAAACTAATGAAAATGTGATGGAGATAGGCATAAATAACAGCACTGTCAAATCTTTTCCTACTCGGGTAATATTTGTTGCATTACTGGCCCATATACTAATGGAAATGTAGTATTTTACAGAGAGCGTTGCACTCTCCTATGGGTTTGTAGCACTGACGTCACTTGCACAGGTTGCTAGGATAGTTTATTTATAAGTTTATGCCAGTTTGCCTGTAGCAACACTTAAATGGATATCTGCACTAAAGAGCCTGGGTTTAGTCCACATTATATTACAGTTTGTATTGAGTTGTTTTGCTGCTATTAAAGAAATAACCTCCAGTTATTGAAGGCCAGTGTGTAATGAGCTTGATGTACCCAGTTGCTTAAGAGCTTCACTAGTGTAAAAAGGTAGTGATTCATTCTAAAACATGTGTGGAAGAAATGAGCACACCGCAGTCTAAGTAACTGGTAGACACACTGCAGCTTTATGTACAGGGAACGGTCTTGTGTTTACGACATCTAGATCAGCAGTGGCAAAAATCATTTTAGTTCAGAGGCCACACACAGCCCAATTTGATCCTAAGTGGGACAGACCAGGAAAATAATCACATTGAAAAAATTTTTAATTACGTTATGAAAACGTTTACATCTACAAAGTATCCTTTACAAAAATGTTAATAACGTAAGCCCTGAGCAAGCTGAAATTTCTTAAGAAAAATAAGTGCAATTTTAACATTATGCCTCAGCCTCTCATTTACACATGTGCGTTACAACATACAGATCACAGTGGAAGACACAAAACGTTTAATAACAGGCATATTGTTAAAACTGTACTTACTTCTCTCAATATATATTAATACTATTATCAATATTTATTAATACTGTATATGTTAGGGCATTTCATTATTTGTTCAGGGTATCAACATTACTTGTGAAAGGATAGTTCGTAAACATAAGCATTTTCATGCAATATTACTTTTGTACATTAAAACAAAGAAATATTTGCAGTTGTCATTACCCACTTGAGATTGAATTGGTCTGTATGTGGCCCCTGATCTAAGATGCTTTTACACCCTTGATTGCTAATTTCATCAGTGTAAGTTTTGCATTTCATAAATTCATCACACAGGACCCTTTGGTGGGCTGATTTTGACCCACGGGCCGTATGTTTGACATCGTCAATATTCTATTAATGTCAGTTCAAAATTTGGCAAAAATGCAAAGGTTTCAGACAGACACAACAACAAACGGCTATCATATACAGCCTTAGCCTCTAGAAACCAGAGAAAACCAGATGAACTCTTTTTGCATTTTTGTTTAGTTGCAACTTTCCACCAATTTACAGAAAATTGTGATTCAGATTGTGGATTGTGATTTTTCCTGAAAACATCAACATGTAATCCGTCAGCCCTAGATGCAGCACATGTCTGTGAGCTTTGAAATGCTAAAGCAATCAAGCGTGACATCCCTTCATGTACTGACCTTGGTGTCGGTCCCTTTGGAGTGGTCGGGGCCTTAGGAGTAGTGGGCCCAGGGGTGTTAGCAGTGTTGAGGGCTTTAGGGGTGGAGGGTTTGAGTGGGGTGAGGCGAGGCTGAGGGGTCGAAGGTGCACTTGTGCTCCCAGGTGCTGAAGCTGCAGCTTTAGGGGTGGAGGGCTTGCCCCAGCCCTCTAGGGTGTTCAGGGTGATCCTGCGGGGCTGAGGTTTAGACTTGGCGGTGGGAGTGGCCTTCTTCTCCTCTGGCGTGGTGACTGATGACGGAGGCGCGACAGGGGTATCTTTACCCAGGCTGGTTTGAGATGTGGGGGTCTGGGCAGAAGTTGGTGGCTGGGAAACAGGAGACGAGATCTTGCTGGACTTCTTTCGCTTTTTCTCCACGCCACTGTTTGGGGTGATGACCTCCAAGGTGGGGGGCTCCTTCAGTGGCGTTCCTAACTCGCCAGGAGAGAACGACAGGAAGGAGCAGTATCCGTCTGTGGACGATACGGCCAGGAAGGAGCCATCGCCTGACCTAAACAAAGCGCGACAGAACCCACAGGTCAGGAAATGAAGAAGCCGGACTTGAAATGTCAAACCACGTCTGCAGAGAAGCGTGGCCATAACATCAGGCTAATTGAACAACAGTGGAGTCAAGGACTTCAGCACAAATATGAAGCACTTGTACTTTACAGGAGAATTTCCATTTTATACAATTTTCTATTCCTACTCAGCATCTCTGTGGCAAATATCACCTTTTCACTGCAGGACATTTGTCTAACATGTTCAGATACGTTACTTTTCAGATTCAGATGAAAACCACGCATTTCCAAAGGTTTCTTTTGGATTGTTGGTTCTAAACTGAAGGATGACATGTTCCATTATGGGCTGAGAAAACTTCTCTCCCTGTCTAAAGCTAAATAAACTCATTAAATTCCTCTTGGATTACGCTCTGATCTTGTGCCAAGTTGTCCTTTTAAAAATACATGGTTCTCACAGGAAAATGATAATTATGATTTTCTAGAATATAACACTCAACTGTACATTAAACCACAGTACATAAAAATGTGTAAAATAATACCTCAACTTAACTTAGTACCTCAACACATCCAGTACATTGCATCACACTGGTAACACGAATCCAAAAATATCTATCTTCAATCATCTAAAGCACTTACTGCAACTAATATAGTGCAAAATTCACTGTTTCTGTGAAAGCAATGCTGTAAAACACGTACATGAACTTGTTACTTTCAGGATGTCAAAATATTTCCCTCAGGAGCCTCAAATTCACCCCAAATGTTCCAGCATGAGTACTACTGGAACCCAGAAACAGATCATATTTCTCCAATAGTAGGTTCTCTTTATTAGCTTGCTGTTAATAGTTTTAAAATCCTTCTCCTGACATAAACCCCCCCTTAATGATAAAATCCATTACATATTAAAGGCCTCGGTAGAATATTATCCCAACTGAACACTTTTCTGTTAGATTGCAGGTGTATTTGTGGTTCCTAGACTTTCTAAAACGAAGCCTTCAGTTACCAGGTTCAGTCTGGTGGGATCCAGTTCGTGGTCTGGGAGGCAGACACTCTCTCTACTTTCCTTTTTCACAAACTGTATAGTTAGTGCTGGCTCAGGTGACCCTGAACCATCCCTTAGTTCTGCTGCATAGTCCTTGGCTGCAGGGGGAACTGTGATGCACTGAGCACCACCACCTCTCCTCCTCTTTCTTTATCCATGTATTTATAGAACTTACTATTATATTTCACCATCTTTGTCTTCTCTCTCCTGTAGTTTATGCTTTTCCTCTTCGTCCTCTCTCTCCTGGTACCCTTAAACACACGTCTCTGGGCTGTATATTTCTGATGTGCACTTACTGGCCTCTAAACTGCCTAATGTTTCACTGTGTTGTACAGTGTCTGTTGCCGTGTCTCCATATTTTTGTCTCTCTCTCTCTCCCTTTTCCACTCACTCCAACCAGCCGAGGCAGATGGCTGCCAACACTGAGCCCAGTTCTGCCAGTGGTTTCTCCTGTTAAATTGAGTTTTTCTTTCCTACTGTCACCAAGAGGTTGCTCTCATGGGATTTGGTGGATTTTTCTCTGTAAAATATTGGCGGCTGATGCTAGACAGGAGTAGGGGACTCAAGAAAATATGAACAAACCAGTTATGAATCTGTCTGCAGAGTCAAATGTATAATCTTTGAGTCAGCTGATGATGCTCATCATGAGCCTTTGATTTTACTGTTTCATTAAAGTCAGACTGAATTTGAGTGAAAGCCCCATTACTTGCAGGACTCAAACTCCTGTACTCCGCCTGGAAAACCTGCAATCTAACCTCTTCACCACCGGCCGACATCTGTTTTAACTGGCAAAGCTCCTCCAGCCAACCGTCTTGATCCTCAATTTGTATTCAAGGAAATTGAGAGCATAAAAAAAAAGGAATTGAGAAGAGGCTATTCATCGTACCAGTGCTTCATGACCAGGAAGTGAACATATTCACACAGAAATTAACTAAATATAGTTAAAAAAACAACAACTTGTTGACCAGAACTACAGGACATAGAACAAGTATTATACAGATATATAATACAATTTTTTTTAAAATTTCAGACAATTTAAAGTGGGGCGTCTCTTCTGGACCAGCCCCCTCTCCTGTATAATAGTGTATATTCTTAACCTTGTTATGTTAATAGCTTTGAGATAATTTTGTGTGATTTTATATAAGCAAAAACTGAACATACATTTCATATCTAAAGTAATTACATTTTTTTTTTTAAAGCTTGTAGTGGACTATTTCCACCATGTGGAAATTGAGTCTGATTTTGTACTAAGGTGCAGGAAAGTCAAATGTCAGTTAATAAAGTGTTTTGTTAATCAAAGGTTTACAAAAGAGCACAGCAATAGTGAGAGCTAATTTACCATGTGAGATCACTGAGTGTGTGGTAGTGGATGTTGGACACTAGACCGAAGGGAAGGGTCTGCTGCGTGTCATACAAGAAGACGGAGTCCTCAGATGCAACAGCAAACACCATACGATAAGGCAACTCGAAGACATTTGGAAGAGTCTGGATAGATCCATCTGTGGATCAGAAACGTTGGAAAAGTGAAGAAAATATGCAGACATGGACGACATGAGGAGTCGAGAGTCACATTAGAAGGGTTTCATCATCAGTCCTATGATTATATGGGGGCACATGTCCTTGCCTTCTCCTTTCTTGGTCCTTAGTTCGAAGTAGACAGGGCAGCAACGCACAGCCAGTGTAGCCTTAGTCGGACATGGCAAGTGAGCGATCGGCCTAAAGGACAGAGAAAGACAAGGGGATCAGTTAGTACTGTTAACACCAGTCTGATGTTTGTAAATTCCATGATCTATGACAGTAAAACGTACCTTTTGAGGCCCTTTCTGGAAAAGATATATGTTGTATTCATGATGTTTTCTCCTATCTCGACGCATCCAGCTGAGGTCCAAAAAAATAAAATCAACCACGGAACAAGATGATGAGCTTCATAAGGATATTGCAACACTTTCCGTCCCAGTTCAACGCTATATTTTCTGCACATCTGTACCTGGAGCGAGGAGGAACGATCCATCCGGTGTGAACGAAAGGCGTCGAAAGAACGACCTCATGCTGTCATCGTGGAACATTCTGTATTGCTTGACCTGCAAAGTCACAAAAAAAAGGTGCAAGTGTGAGGCGGGTGAAACACATCTCAGTCAACGCACAACATAGACACAAGACCTCTGAAGATGACAGGGTCAGTTTTGCAGATGTAAAATTCAAGGACTTTGTCACACGCACATGAAATGACAAAAATTCTGTTGCTGTGCAAGAACATTCTTAGGGATTCTTGATAAATAATTTTTAAAAATCTGAGCAAGTTTTACAGTTTGCAGAAATGATTTTCACTTAAGGTGACATTTAATAGAGTGGAACTGCAAAATGTTCATTAAGTAAGTTGAGGATCTGTATGATCTGAGGATTCTTTCATGAATTTACAGAATAGTTAAACTTTTTTTTTGTCAAGGACTAGCTAAAAAACAAGCATGGGTGATATTAGAGGAGTTTGGTTTAACACACCCACTGATTTTACTGCATGGAAACATTAGGAAAAAATTAATACAATATAATGCCTCAGCTATGAATCATAATTTCACTGACCTCTCCCTCTGCAAGCGGCCCGGAGCTCATTTTACTGATACAGAAGGCCTTCTTCTTTGTGTGAGTACTGTACACACGCATCACTCTGAAAGAAAAGAATAACTTTTCAGTATCAGGCTGTTGAAAACCATTCAGTTATGACTAACCAATGAGTTGCTAGGCAACAGCATACACCATAATGTGATAAATATTAGATTCAGGAAGACAAAGAGCGGTGTGAGACATTAGTCTGAAAATTGTGTTGTACCTGTCACAGCTTAGGGTGGCAACATATTGGCCCAGAGGATCCCAGGCCACGCCCTGAACATAGCTCTTATGGTCATTTAAGATGCACAGCTTCTGCCCTAAATATAGAAAAGGTTTAGACATAACAATAAAGAGCCAAAATAGCATACTTACTTATGGACAGATTTGACTAATTCTCAGAAACCTACATAAAGCGTGTGTGTTGAATAGTCACAAAGGCTTCAGTCTTTACTTAAATCCTCTATTTGTTGCTTTGTCTAGCACACAGCTTAGACGTCTAAAAATTACATTTCCTATGATGCACAAATGCATTTGTAGTTTGTTTTAGACATTGGTTTACCATTTACTATATTGTTATCTACTTATTATCTCTTATTCACACACATTAAACAGTACAGATACTCTGTATTTATGGATGTAAGCAAACCTTTGTTGATGTCCCACATAATCGCGGTGTTGTCGACTGACCCTGACACCATGAAGTTTCCATCCCGGGTCCAGCAGATGTCATATACATCCTCTATGTGTCCCCTAAAAGGAGCGTCAAAAGGAAAGTTGCTTAAACAGACAGTAGTCTGAGGCTTAAATTCAATCTAACAGCACAATCATAACACAATCACAACACATACATAATCATAAACACTTAGGGAAAAGTAATGATAGAAGATCTTTAATTTCTGTTTCAACTGTCTCAGGTAAATAACGAGGCTTATGTTGTCGGGGGCCGACAGCAAGGGTATATCCCCGAAATCCCCCCAATCATTTGGAAAAAACACAGAACCTGCTGTCAAAATATGACATCGTGTAAAATCAAGGTAGTGGCACGAAGAAAGATAATTGTTAGACAATCGATATGAACACAATTTGAGCTACATCGACCTGATAGTGGCAGAATAATGGTCAGAAACCCCACAAAACTCCACCTGCTGAATGAAAATGACACCATATGAACAGTGGATGGTAGCGAGAAAATGGACATTTGTAAGACGATCAATATGAACCAAATTTTATCTCAATCGGCCTATTATTGCTTGATTTATG
>JAPQRQ010000015.1:20160479-20171722 GCA_037367365.1 Apogon talboti
AAGCGCCCCCAGTTGGATGACTTATAGTGCTCATAGATAAGCTAAAATCGACAGGGTTCTTCCACTAGGGGTCCCCTATGTTGGTTATCAAGGGAGAAGAAATTCAATCAAATCTGTCCTAGCTATCGCGTTCACACAAAGGATATCCGGTGGCGGCAGTGGTCGGGGTAAAACCATTATATCCCCGAAACTCGATTTATAATAATTACTGCTGGTCTCCTTTGGGTCAACTGTAGTGAATAGCAGAAACGGGCAGTTTTCACCACTTTTTTAATGCAGTGCACATGACTGCCTTAGAAAGGTAGAAAGAAAATATAGAATAAGTTAGATGATTGAGGAGCTTTCTGCTTTTATATACCTCAGTGTTTTGACCACTGACCAGCTCTCCTTGTTGAGCTGGGCGTCTTCATCTTCCTGGAAGACAGGGGTCTGCTCAGGCTCCTTACTGTCATTGAGCTTCCACAGCAAAATTGCTGAATCTGAAATAAACAGCATACAATTTCTTAAGGCGACACTGGTTCTGTGTCCATGACAACATGCGTTTTTGCATTGATCCTGAAAACATGACAGGAAGTGTATGAGTCATACCATCACCGCCTGATGCCAGAAACTCTCCACTGGGGCTAAACCGCACCACGTTCACAGCTTTAGTGTGTCTTGCCAGATTAGACAGAAACTCCACCACAGCCTTACCATCCGGGCCCAGGTCTACCCGCCACAGCTGCACCAGGATCAGAGCAAAAGGTTGTTATATACAGCTCTAACTACATATATCACAGCTGTGTGGCTGCACAATTCATCAAATCACAACTGCAATATAAGCCTGTAATTACATGTATGTAATCATAAACATCTGTAGTTTAGACTTTAGGGTTATTTGAGTGAAAAATTTAAAAAAAAAAAAAAAAAGCAGTCTCTGTTGTTTGGTGGTAGTTTTGATTTTGATTTAATGACAATGAGTGCAAGTCAGAAGAACATTGTTAGATATATATTTATATTAAACATTTGGACTTCCTAATACTACTTTAAGACTCTATGCTTGGTTTAATAATGGTACATATCTAATCTATGGATTTTCTTCATAACCAAGCAAGTAGATTCAAATTGAAATCACAATATAGCCCATAATGACTGTAGAATGACTTATTTACAAAATGGCCCAGTCCAACAAACCAGCAATTGTCTTAAATTAAAGATACATTAGGATGACTAATAAATTTTAACAATTGACTAACAATTTTAATCACAAAACCTAGTTATATCTACTGACAAAATGAATAATACATCTTCCATACTTTGGTACTTTGGTAAGTCTGAATCACAGCATACACTTCAATCAAAAATCTCTTAATCACAGCTTAAAATCCATTATAATCCAGTGATTACTTTAAAACTGCTGTTAATTTGAAGTAATACGTGAAAATAACCTTTTGTTGGACCATGTGCACTTACTCTGACTGTAGTGTCCACTCCAGCTGTAGCCAGCCGATGAATCCGTCCATCTGAGCTGTGTTGGAAGTCCAGACTGTAGACTGGTTCTTTGTTATGCCATGCAATCTCACAAGTTACCACCTTCATTTTTACATCCAACACCGACTTTAAGAAAAGAGAAAACCGTCTAAGTTTATCACTCTGTACTGACATTTTAAATTCATGTAACGACTTATACTTATTTTATAATGTTAGCAAACGTGGAACATGTTTGTTTATATAAATTCACACAACAAATGGCTAAAATAGCTACTATTACTTCTACTTACTACAACTACACACAGCTACTTGAACTGGACACTGCAGAAAGCTAACACCGACTTGTAGCTAGGTTAAAGTTTGGTCCACAAGACACCAAATCACACAGTCTTTTGCTTTACTGTTCGCTAAAATTTAGCGGCATTTATTCACAACTCTTTATTCAACTTGAGACATTAAAAAGCACTATTATATCTAATTATGGATTTACCTCTGTCCTGTTGTTAAGCTGCAGTCGTCAGTCTTTCCCGCGTACCCTTCATTCAAAACTTCCGGGGGAGGGCACTTCGCTGATTGGCTGAAAATGCGGAAGAGGCGGTGATTGATTGTGGCTTCTTCTCTCTCCGATTGTACGTAACATGAATTTGATAAAAACAGATGACTTGCTGTTCTCAGTGAATACACCATACATACAGTATGTTTGTACAATCAGATGTACGTTTTGAAAGAGAAATAACGATTCCGTTTTTTCTTAAAAAGGTAAATGAAGAAATGGTGAAGAACCGACTTACTTCCATTGATAACTACATATAGTTAATTATAAAGACCTAATACTATTTTTGAGGCCACTTTCAGGACTTTTTCGTCTACTTTCAATCTTTCCTAAGTGACTCATCACCAGCTATCATAACATTATCCTCTTAATTTTCCATTCTTTATTTAAAACAGGGATTTTCCTATATCTAATTTACCAGATGTTGGTAAAAACTCAGAATAAATTAAAACATTTTTATATTCAAACAATGAACTGAACATTAAACAGGTGTCTATGGCCACTGTCATTTGTCAGACTACATGAGTTTTATTGGTAAATCAAGGCTTTGGAAGTTGATGGTGTTCACTACAGAGCCTCTGAATGTCCAAATGGGTCAAATCTGATGCCACTGACAAGTTAACAAACTGCATTTGGTCTGAATTATTTCAATGTACTGATAGGATCAGTGGTACAAAAGTTATTACACATTTTAAATGAGTGGATGATTTCAGTTGCCTGTGGCTGTTTAGGTCTTTGCGGGTTAAACTAATAGTTTAACATCATCCTGCAGCAGTTTGCCAGTAGTTTAACCTCATTCACATTTGCATAGTGATTCTGATGCTCTGCCTTTCCACACAGACAGAAATACTGGCATGTTGTTATTTAGAAAATGCATTTTATTTCTGCTTCCATCACACCCTCAGCTCTACATCTGGCATTAGGTAAAAGTAATTACAGACTTGGATCCCAGGTTTTATTGTGTTGTCAGAAACTCGCTTTCCCAGACTTGAGGTTGACACCCAAATTTGGTTGTGGTGTTAATTTTATTGGGTCATCGAAAACCTGAGTAAAATACATGATCATAGTAGAGTACATGATATATGAATTAATTCCATAATTAAAACAGAAGAAGAGTAACCTCAACAAAGACATGAGAAGCCAGTCACGATGTCACAAGGTAAAAAAATCACATTAAAAAAGATGTAAAAAAACAAAATAAGATAAAAATGACATAAAAATGTAACAAATTGAAAACAATGAAAAAAAAAAAAGATGTCAACCAAATAAATGTAGACTCGACAAAATAACCTTCCATAGATATGTTTGTTGTTGTTTCTCAGTGTACTTCATTAACATGTTTCGTATTTGGCCTTTTTATGTTATTTATTATTTGTTCTAGAAAAAACTTTTACATTGAGATATCATCACAATAATAATTGTATAAAATAATGTGAAATATTTTTTTTTTGAAAGACAAAACCTTCATTGTGGGAAAGGCTCTAAACACCTCGCCCTGTGTGCCCAGTTCCACAAAATTACAGATAACACTGTGACCCACTGTAACCTAAGTACTCTCCTAAGCCTAAGGGCAAATCCTGTCATTAATTCTTTTTCCACTGCTTCTTTACTGTTAACAAAAGCTCTTTGACCTCTTCTGTCATCCTGACCAGCCTCCACCACTTACTTGACCTTTGTGCGGTGCAAAAGGGGAGGCGTTATCAGGTTTGTGTGCATTACAGGGCAGCATTATCATGGACTGAGGAAGAACCACCATGGTCCTACTAAACCAACATGACACTTGCACATCACTGTTATTTACTATTTTCAGACAGTCACGTAAATTAAAATGTTTAATAAAGTAACATTGAATAATTGAAATTTTGTAGCTTATTTTTCCCAGCATGTGACTTTTGCGTTGATATAAACAAGGAAAGACAGGAAACAGAAGGAAATACAAAAATATATTTGACAAACCCTTTTCTAATCTTGTAAGTCTACACATACATACTGTATATATAAATGGTTTCAACACACATGGGAAAGCAAAGCATGGCATACAAGATAAAATACATGTATTAGTGCATTATTTATGTTTCCTGTGATACTATTTATATTGCTTTTTATTCAGGAGTATCCTCAAAGACATTTTGCATTGGTAACATTAAAACAAACCAAATCAACTAATGTTAAAGATACTGCATGTTCAAAACAGATACGAGAGATTATCTTAAAGACTTAATATAAATATCTTTTAAATTAATCATTATCAAAACAATCTGTATGAAATATTTACAATGTGTGAGTTGTATGTGGAGCTGACGTTCTAAACCCTGCTACCTACATTACTGGAGGTTCATGATTATTCAGATACTGTTCTAAGATCTCATCAATGACGTTACAATCATAATTCACTTGATCCAGTTCCAGAGCAGGCATGTGGGACACGAGAAGGCGTCCGACGTTGTGCCGAAGCTCAATCAAACTGAAAACGGGAGACAAACACAGAGACAATTCAAATAAACATTACTGATTTTTTTTTGGTGGTTGGATGTTCAGGTATGGCGTTGTCCAATGATACCTTCTGTATGCATCTGAACTTGAAGCTGGGCCAGAGTCTGCGCTGCCCCCTGCCTCTTCTGGATCTGTTGGTGCAGATGAATCATTGGCTCGGCATCGAGCTCTGCTTCCCTCCCCTGTGTTTTCCCTCTGCTGCTGCACACACAACTTGAGCTCCTCACACTTGGAAGCCAGATTTGCCCTTTCCTCCTCTAGACCGTCCAACTGGTGGCATAGCAGACAGTGAAAAGAAAAAACAACGAGGAGCGTCAATAAACAACCGGTCTCACATACATCTATATTTAGTAAACTTAAAAGAGATTTGCTTCATGTTTGTGGGGTACCAATCTGGTTCCTGATAGTTTTTTCAATTAACATGAAATTGAAGGATACAAAAAGATGAAACATCTGAGCTGAAATTATTGTTACACCAAATGTGTTCATATGGAAAGTATGAAATTCAGTGCTCAAGGTTGATTATGGTTCATTTTTCAGAATTAGTCAAATGTTTTAAAAGAGAATTCCAATGATCATTTCATCTTTGTGAGCCTGCTATGAAATTATGTTAGTGTACTTTAGTGTTACACTTGGGTAACACCAAATGTGTTACCAAAGTGTGATATTTTGTTGCACCACAAGGCTGCATTATTATCCAAAAGCTACAAGAGATGTAATGGTCAAACATCAGTATCGGCCAATAAGATGACACTCACTAATTATAATGGCCTAGGTTTGTCTGTTGTGTTATATTAAAGGTTGGTGCATAAATTTGATGATTGAAGTTGTTCTCATTCAAAGACAGTGGGTTTAGGACTTTAAAATAGTTATTTTTATGACAAAGGATTCTTTGTTTCCTTGGTACAAAGGGGGTAATAAATAATAATTAAAAAAAGAACATTGGAATCACTATTGTCACAATCAGAGCCTCCCTAATAATGACACTATAGTTGGATGTACTTCAGTCTGAGGCTTACTACATACTCTGCAAGAACAGAGAAATTTGTTCCTTTTCTCGAGATGGTAAAAACAAAGTTTGTTCTGGCCGAAAAACATTTCATACTTCACAAGAAACTCAAGTGCAGAACTCATCGGGCGTCCTCCACTTTTCTGCATTAACCACGCCCACTTCCAATACCTGACGAATCGCACAATACTTCTTGCACACCGCACGAGAACAAAGTTCTACCCAGACGGTGTGTCAAGAACAAGCTGAACCAAAAAAAAAAAAAAGAAAAAAAAAAGAAAAAATGACATGCCCAGGAGCGAGAAGAAAATTCTCTGTTCTCGCCAAGTATGTAGCAGACTTAACGACCATGCAAAGGCTGAAGAAGCTGGAAAGTATCGAGGGAGTACCTCCAGCCATTAAACCTCAATGCAAAGCTGGAATACAAACCTGGGATTGCAGCTCGTTCTTCTCCTTGTTTCTTTGCTCCAGCTCATGGAGAAGACCGCTAACTTGCAGTGAAATCTCATCAATGTCCTTTTCCTCACCTTGGACAGTGCTGGGCTTGGCCTCAGCAGCTGCCAGTAAATCCACTTTGTCCTTAATCAGGTCATTGACTTTCTGCCTGGCTTTCTCAAACAGACTTTTGTAGTCCTTCCCATCCTGCGTTTCCTCTGTCTGGGTGTGTTGGTGAAAACACTCCTTCTTTACATTGATTTCAGACAGCTCCTGCAGACTGCTCCGCGTTTCTTGTAGCTGGGAGCTGAGCTGATTGACCTGTTCTTTTAGAGCGTCTCTCTCCTGGGCTGTGGTCTGCATGAGCTCCAAAAGCTGGTCTTGTTGTTGCTGTATCTCTGACACAGTGGGTTGGTTAAGTACTGATAGGGAGGCATCTGCAGGGGAATGTACAAAGTCTTCGTCATTATCCTGATGGTGTGGCGCCCCATTCTGCAAGGTCTGCTTTTCACTCTGAGTTCCTCCGTTGTTCACTTCCTTGATGCCACTGATGTTGGTGCCCACATGTGAAGATGTACCTGCTGCTACTCTCTCTTCCCCTTCGGTTTGATTCCTGTCCAGACTTTGCCCTGCCTTCCCCTCATCGTCTGCTTCCTCCTTTATTATTCTTCTTTCTTCTGTCTGCGTGGTGATGCTGCTGGACGCTGTTCTCACAGCTGCCGTCCCTGAGGAGCTAGTTCTCGCCTCATTCGTCTCCGAGGGGGGGTCCACCGCAGCATCGTCGCTGCACTCCAACAACAAATTAACAGCAGGGTCGTTCTGCGTTCGTTCCGTCTTCACTTTAGTCAAACTGAAGCCAGTCTGCTTCGGCTTGGGGGTACTGCCATTCTCCAAAATGACAAGGTCATCATCGGTATCATCGTCGCTGTCCACAGGCACTGACGCAGTGCTCACTGGGCTCACATCCACTGCTGATGCGTTTGAGATGCCTGTGTGGGACCAGTTTACTCTGGGCCTTTTGGGTGTACTTTGTGGAGCAACAGGTTGGGGTCTTTTTCCTCTGCTGGGGACACAAAGGCACTGTTAATGTGGTGTGCAACTAAAAAACAATGGCTATGGTTAAGCAAACAATACACACTCATACCTCTGTGGGCTTTCCCTCAGAGAGCAGACATTAGAAATAACTGGAAGACCATCATTGCTGGAGGGACTGCAGGCTGGAAAGAGGAACCACTGTTTTTAATCACAACTCACACAATTCTAAAGCATCAAATAATTTTTTAGTGTAGAATTTTGTTTAACCCTCAAGGCTAAATCATTTTCTTTTTATTTTTATTGAGGATCCAAGAAACGCTAAAGGTTGAGCTGCAACATCTTAACTTAAAATGTAAAAACCTTAAGGATTATAATGCAATGAATGATTTAAATGTAATATATTTGAGGATTATTTTGACTTATTTATGTATGTTCATGCATCTGTTTTGCATTGTTGGTATTCTGGTTACTTCAAGGTTTGGAAATAAGCCTTTGGCCTCAGCTTATTCTTTTTTTCAGTTACTGATTGTGACAAAAATGTCTGTTGAAGTAGTCTTTGTTCAGTAAATGGCTATAACTGAAAAAAGAAAAAAAAGCATTCATTCACTTCATTTTACTCAAGATTTTTTTTTATCATTATGGTTGTTTTAAATGTTCTTCCTGTAGATTTCTGAAACATTTGTCACGTTCTGACCATAAATTATCATTTTAAAACACAGGTAACCACTCTGATTTCTTCAATGCTTACAGAGAACTCAGCCTTTAAACAGAATAAGTGATTTGACATTTAATCAGGATAATTAGAGAAGAAGCAAACATTTTTATCATGTAATATCAGTCCTACAAGACACAGTTAAAAAAAAAAAAAAAGTTTAAATTGGGTTGGAAGATAGTGAAAAACATGGATTTATGCAGTTTTAAAAATTTAAGATTCAATTGGATAAAAAAGTATGTATTTTTCAGATCCTTCTAATTATTGTAAAATATTCAGCAGCACCTGTGCACATGAATATATGCTACAAATTATTCTTCATTAGATGTCCAGTAAAAACTTCCACCCAGTCCAAATACTGAAGTACTTGGAGTAGAGCTTAAGGATTTTCCAAGGTCATGTATGCTTTATTCACATGAATATTTCTGAATTCTGAGTGAAGCGGCATCTTACCAGCTTGTGAAATGGTGGATGAACTCAGCGCAGAGGATTCTGCCCTTACAGCACCTCCTTGTACTGAATCTCTGTGAAACGCGCTTCTTGGGATGGAAGGGGAAGGCACCATCTGACGGAAAAGACGACATAAATACACCTGCCTTTTCTCTAATAGTATTCCTAAGCTATTCTGCAATGTGTTTATTAATAGGTCAGGAAGCTATCGACACCAAAAATATTAGTAATAGTTTCAATCATTGGTTTATACGACTGGGTTTCATACTCTTTGATGCAGCTGCCGATTTAGAGCTCCCTGTTGCCATCTGAGTTCTTCGTTTTGCTTGGTCAGACATTCAGGAGAAACATTTTGATATCAGCGATGATGTGTCAACATTTATGTAATCTTTAACATTTCATAAGTTCATTTCATGGACTGGACTGGACCCTTTGGCAGGCCAGTTTTAGCCAGCAGACCATATGTTTGACACCCCTGGCCTAGAGAAAAATAACTTATGATACATCTGTAAATGAGTTGTAACAGATGATTTCAACTTCTTGCTTCTCACCAGTGCTCTCATCCTCTCTGCTTTCCTTTTATCTTCCCTCTCCCTGTGGAAAACAAACATGTCAAGATTCGCCAACAGGAATCTAATGGATGAATGTTTTTTTTCTTTTTTAAGAAATATTCTACTTGGTTCTCTAACGCAACATAAATAGGACAAAAACATGATCAGATATTCATACAAGCCTTAAAACTAGATGCTGGGAATCCAGTGAAACTAACAGAAACATAAACATTAAACCTATATATTCATTTACTGTAAAAAGTATCAAATTTTAAGTATTTTCAGAAGTCTAATGGTGCACAAATTGAGTACACTAAACACAGTTATTACCCTTTACAAGAATTATCAACCAAAAAACATTTACACCAAGATCAAGGCACGTTATAATCCAGGAGGACACAGTCAGTCAAGGCCTCTGTGAGCGTGTCGAGAACTGAACATCAATGGCGTACATGCCTGTTACAGGGAGGAAGCTGCAAGTAGGAAGTTGCTATGAATACTGAATTGTACTAGAAACGTTTGCAGGAAAATGTCAAGATGTTCATCCATTAAGAGAAAGAGGATCAGTGAGTGAGACAATGACCCTCAGGAGTCACTGAAAACCAAAAAGGAGCTAAAGGAAATTAGATCAGTTACTGCTTGCGTAGCTTTGCCTTGTAGGTTACAATTTTCCACAACAAATCAGGAATATATTTAATACTCTTTCTGTTTATTTAACTGGGTTACTTTTACCTAATTTTTAAGACTTGTGTAAAAAATGTGATCATGTTTTATGTCATACTGGTGCACAAAAAGAAAATTATTTCAAGATTTCAAGTGTTACTCTAACAACTCAAGTACTGTTGAGTTTTTTGGGCTACAATAATACCAGTGTTTTCCAAGGACACGGGACTCACTGTTTTTTGTACGTCTTGCTGTATGAGGGCTCGTCATTGTCAGAGTCCTCAGCTTCCTGCTCCACCTGGCAACTCCTGCAAGTACAAAGAATAAAGATTAAAGCAGGTCCAAGCTAGATTAAGCTGCTCTATTGGAGAGGGAGGACTGGGCTTCTGTGTCTAGGCTGCTGTCATCATGACAGATAAGCAGCAGAAAATGGATGGATATCTGTTTATGACGGTTAGGAATACTGCTGCTGTGTGTGCAGGAGCCTGTGATGTTTTACAACATAATCTGCTAATTTAACCTGACATGTTAGTAGCTGCTGCATCTCTTTACCATTCGTTTACTGTAGAAAATGAGGACACTTTGGTTTGTATTAGACAAAGCCCTTGGTATTGCATTGTGGATTAATTGCACTGGTATTCATCAAATGCCAGAGAGAGAAGATCTATAGATAAACATGTCCTCCAGCTGTTATTCTGTCACGGTCACCACATAAAACAAGGAGGAGGATGAGGGTCTACAGTCGTGTCCGATGGGAGAGGGTTGTCACAGTGGAGTTCTGTGACTGGTTTTAATGTTAATCCACATTGCAATGTTTCAGTAGTGTTTTCCATCGTGACTGACCGGTTGCACAGACATTTTATTTTAATGTATGCTACCTTTACAGGGGGCTTGCTCTTTATCCAAATAAAAATTCCAGACTTTTTCAAAACTGCTATTCCCCAGAAACCAAAATGTTTCCATATACTCACTTTTAACCGAGTTGTAGGCGCCGCACAGATTGGTTTCTCTGCCATGTTTTGTGTGTGTCACCATAAACTGCTCGGGGCGCTCGCAATTTAGTTCCACCTTTTTAGTTCCACCATTAACATTATTAAAATTACATTACATTTTAACATTTCTGCATCGATCCATAATCAGGCACTTCTGCATTGCGATGCATCGAAGAGTCGATGTTTTTCTACACCCCTACTTTTGTTGTTGCCGCCATGTTTGTATTTGTTTTACATCACTTTACACCTACACAGTAATCCCTGCCTGTCAGCAACTGGGATAACGTGTTTACAGGTTACAGTATCCTGGATACTATTGGAGTACTCCTGCTAGAGTATCTGGTTTTCTCGAAAGCGGGATAATGTTGTATTCGATACTGACAGAAAAACTATAAGTATGTTTTATTATGTTTCATGTATATACAAGTGTTCCTTTGAATGATTTTACATTCACTTTGGTTATGTTTATATAAAAATAAAACACATGCAGTTTTTCTGCCTTCAAAGAGAAGATTATTCGATTACTTGTTCAACTTTCATTATTTGATCTCTGTTTACCTGAACTGCGGATCAGGATTTTTGTAGCAGTACCATTTGTCTGGCAGCTTACTACAATCAATCCCATCAGGAAGTTTGCGCCACTGCAAACAGTCATCACACTGCACCCAGTTCTGATCTGGTTGTTTTCTGTGGATACACACACAGTGATTGGATCAGTGGACATCAGGAGTAAAAAAAGTAGAAAATACATCACAATCAGAATGCCCTTTATTGTCATTATACTTCATTATACTGGTGTACAGCAAGATTGTGCAGTGCAGTGTGCATAGAAATACGCATGAAAATATAAAAAAAAAAAAAAAAAAAAAAAAAATATATA
>JAPQRQ010000015.1:20178241-20204110 GCA_037367365.1 Apogon talboti
TTTAATCATCAGGTCTTAAGCTCAGTGTTTATAAATGTGAAATATTTTTCTTATATCCAACTCAAGAAGAATTTATGGGTAACTTGCCTGTTAAACAATCCATAAAATATCTTGGAGTTCAAATATCAAAGACCGTGACTGACAGACAACGCCTAAATATACGTCCTAAAATTAAGAAAGCTAAAGCAATATTTAATATGTGGCTTCAGAGAGACCTTTCCTTCTTTGGTAGAGTATTATTGTCAAAAGTTGAAGGTGTTTCACGTTTTATTTATCCTGTATTATCACTTTTTGTGAATGTGGGCTTTGTAAAGAAATTAACAATGTATTCATCATTTTTATATGGAAAAATAAAAAACAATATCTCAAAAAAATAATTCTTTATTTAGAAAGAGCAGAAGGCGAATTAGAAGTCTTAGACTTTGCAAATTTAAATAATACTTTTAAGGTTAAATGGATAAAGAGATGCTTGGATTTTTGTATGGAACAGTATTTGAATTTATATGCGATGCTTCTCTGTTAAATGATGCAAAAATGTTGTTGTTAAATGTTCCTGTTAACTTTCAATAAAGTAAAAAAAAAGAATCATTTAATCATTAAAAGCGCATTTTTGGCAGTGCAACTTAAACTAGTCCCTTAAAATACATTTTACCTTCATTTCTTCTATTAATTATACATTATGTTGGATTTTAAAATGCACAGACCAGGCATCTTTCTTTCTTTGATTTATAATTGTATTAAATGCTGTGTGTGTTTCTGACCTTATTTTTCACCATGCAGGGCTGAAAACTGTAAACCCTCTTTGCTTCTAGATGTTCATTGTTTGGTGGTGAGTTAGCCTGGGACTCTTCAGTGTTAAAACAACACAGATACCAATTCCAACTTCACCCTAAAGATCTTAGTTATTTTTCTAAATTAGCCTGGGGATAAACTGGTCTGCAGTTTTGCTTCTCTGCTCAAAATTTTGATGGTTTAAGGTTATGCCCCACCCTTCCACCGAGTTTAATGACAGAAATATCAAATCAATACACTGTTGAATGTAAAAGCGAACTTTGGTATTTAGTGTTTCGTGTGATAATCATCAGATCTGTTACACAAGTATGGATATCATAAAATAAAACATATTGGTGACAATAGTTGAAAAACCTTGCTGCATGTTGATACATATTGAGTTTTGTGCCATAACTTTTTGTCTCATATCTAATTTCAGCTGCTTATCCATATCCAACCAACATGTCCTGATAATTGAATATAATGGAGTGATATTTACTACTATGTCAAAGATGCAGCAATTTGAGGCAAACTATTTTCACATATTTCGTCCCTGAACAATGTTTTACCAATGCAAGCACAGCAAACGGACAGCTATATTTGTCCAGTAACAAACCCACACAGTAATCAAGCTTGTTGTTTATTGAATCTTTTTTCTAATAATTTAAAACTCGACAGATTATCTTTTAAGCTCCCAAAATAAATTACTTAAACATTCAGCATTATGGAAACAAGACAAATTGCAGTTGCAAAAATTACCCATGAACAACAACAACAAATAATTGCTGAATTCCCTTGGACACCAAAATGGCAAGTATCGGTATGTGTTTTTAGAAGGTACATCGAAGTTTTCCCGTTGAACATGAGTTACATTCAGAAACTTAACAATACAAATCTTAACATAAATCTTAAAGGAGGGCCTGTGACGTCCTAAAAAACATTTTTTAATAACAGTTAAAGAGAAAACACCTCTGAACAGCAGCCCGAGACACAGACTTTACATTCTCAGAGTCAGATGAACATATTAGCCAATGTAATTAACAAGAGTTAAAGTCACAAGAACATATTAACAATATTTAATGAGGGTCTACACACTGAATCTGCTTCTGCTGTCAGGTCAAATTATGGAGTAGCTACTTTATCATTAATAATTTGAAGATGTTTTTTTTTTTTTTATATATATAACTTTTTATATGGAAGAATTTTATGGCTCTACAATCATGGACTTGGAATTAACATAACAACAAATTCTCAATGTGAGGATAATTTTTGCATTTTTACTTTTTTTTTTAAGGATAATGAGGCGACGGTTGGAAACACCTAGTTTTTTTAAAATAATGATTCAGCATGAGAACACCTCAGAGGTACTTGATTCAAACAAGTTAAAACATAAGAAATTCAAAACATTTCCTTTTCACAATACAACATTATCACCAGATGTGCCCTCATATGGCTGCAGGCAATTCCCATAAGTGTTCAAAGCTTAAGGACAGGATTTAGTTTTTAGTTCTTGAAAGCTTAGCACTTGAGTTCTAACTCTCCATCGAGTCCAGGAACTCTTCCTCAGTTATTCGCTCCAGCCTTTTCAGGACCGTGTCCGAACTGGCTGCCGGGTAGTCTGCTACTGGGAAGTGGGGCATAGGTTTCCCCCCCTGGAAGGAGGAGCAGAGGGTGCAAAGAAAAGGCAACAGCTGGGTGATGGATGTCAGGGAGCGCTGGGTGAGGAGGGGGAACTCCAAATGCTCTGTGGATGACTCCTCGCTCAGTCCATTCAATGCCTGGAAGGACAGAACGGCATCGTGCAAATTAGATGTGACAGTCACACTCCAAAATACAATTCTAACGTCACACGCAAAAAACTGAAGTCTTCATAATATCAACAGATAAAATAAAAGGCTGCATTTTAAATGGTTGGCCCGTGTTTGTAGAATTGTAGATGTCACTGCAATATGATTACCTGTTCCACGGTGATTCAGGTTGTTAAATCCACAAATAATGGTGTTTTAAAAATCCATTTAGGGTGAATCAAATGTCTTATATGCAGAAAACAGTACTGGACAGAAGTCTTCAGACACTTTTAGCTATGTTGTTTTTAAAGGGTTGTAATGACCATACATATTTATTCCCCTGTCCCTTTATTTAAGATATTTAAAGTAAGTAGAGAGAAATTAAATATACAATATTTAAAATTCACAAAAATCGTAACAAAATGGCTTTAATATGCAGCAGTCAGTGTTTATGTGACCTCTGTTACTTCTGTTCCTGTGACAAAAAGTTGTTCAAACAATAAGGAATATTTGACCTGTGTTAAATGAAATGATAATAAAGGCAGCAAATCTCATACTGTCCAACTACAACAACAAACCTACTGGTGGCTGAACACTTTTATATACTGCTGTATATGAGCAGCAGCTGCATCCAAATATAAGCATCTATTTAATCACAAGGAGCAAATAATAATAAATCAGGGGCTGAGACTTTAGATAATAGTTATCATTAGTTAGGGCTTTAGGACAAAAAAAAAAAAACATCTCAGAACAACAAACAATAACTAAAAAGCAGTACTTGCAAGGATGTCAGAGCACATTATTTATTACAAAAAAAGTTTATGCTGGCATTAAGAGAAATATTGCAGCAAGTAGGATAGAAAACACACATCTCCAGAGGAAGCACTGATCTGATTTTGGAATTTAGGCATTTTTTCACATTGTTCAATAATAAAGGCTTGATTATTCAAATTAATTCAATATATTGCTCAGTCGTATCTTTAGGTTTGTACATGTGATCTTACCCCATATCGTTGCTGAATTCCTTCGAGTATTTTGACAACATGGGGTGTGCTCTCCTCCTGTTCGCCTTCAATCAGCGCCGTCTCTGGGCCGCCGTAACGGTTGACGTCCACCTCAGGGACAAACGCCCAACGATACCTGCAACGGGAGTGGATCAAACATTAACACACAGACTACACAGCCAACGCCACAGCCATGACTTCTTAACGCCTTTTTTCTCCTGAATGTGGCTCTTACATCTGAAAGAGTGGCATCTTTTCAGGTGGAAATGCCAGGGAAGTGTCCAGAAACTTGCAGGCTGACAGGTACATGTCCAACTCTGGCTGGGAGAAATTCAGTGGTCCATTCCTGTCACCACGAACCACTTTGGCCAATCTGAATGAATACAAAGAAAAAAACAAGTCAGTGAGTGAGTGCTAACAGTTTCAGCAACTAAAAAGACATGACGCATAAAAATAATCGACTCACTTTGAGACTTCTTTGTCTATTTGCAGAGTTTTCTCCAGACGGGCAAATATGCGGATCTGAAAAACAACATCTCATTAAAATATTAAAAACAGTTTGTGGCCGACGAGTGTAACGCCACAGGATGAGATCTCACCAGTTCTGTCACCATGATCGGCCAAAGGGATGTGAGGTGCTGGGATGAGATACGCAGGAGAAGAACACGAAACATCAAGAACATCTGAGCTGAAACACCAGGGCTTGGGTTCATACGCAGAGCTTCAGTGAGACGCTCTGGAAAAGACAAAAAAAGAGGGTTAATTACATTTAAGAGACTGTCTGTTTCAACGCTTCATTCTAAATAATAGTATCTAATGCCATACCTTGGATGAGGGGCAGATAGAGATGGTACTGGTCCAGTTCTCCACTGAACATTGCAAATGCCTGGCGCTTCAGCAGCATCGGTTTCTGGTCCCCACTAGCAAACAGTTTCAAGGAGCTACTTTGCATGCCTACAGCACAATTAAATAAAACACATTATTTTATCACACCAAGAAGACCATCTGTTTAAAGTATTGAAATATTTTAACACAGGATAAATTCTTCTAAAAACTAAACTCGAATCACACACTTTTAATAGTAGGTCTACTTACTCATGAGGTCTTTAAACATGGTCTTTTCATGAGTCAGCAGGTGGTCGATGATGGATTTCCAGCTGTAAAGAGCACAGGGCAGTTAAACAGGCTTCAATTCATTTTTGTAAAATAAAATACACCATGTAAATGATAAGTACATTCGTTTACATCTTCCACTTACAAAAAACAAATTAAGTGTAAATCACATTGATATTCATGCGTAATAATTTGCACTACATACATTAATTTGGATTTTCTTATTTGTTAGTTTTAGGACATTAACTGAAAAGAAATTATTTCAGATATTACTATTGTGTCTTCAAATATTGGAATATTTCATTATAACATACATGTTCTACCTTAAAGAATTTCACTGCACTATACATTAATATTACCGTTTGATTTTTGACTGTGTACATCCCTCCCTTGGCCAACACTGCTGGTACATGTGAACACATACAGAGCCCAGTGTCCAAGCTGCAGACGTAACACCCCCGGGCCTTTATCATCATCTCCGTTGACTTTAATCATGCCTCCCTCTCGGTCACTCTCCCTAACTTCACACAGTATGTCAACTGCCACACAAAACACTAGACGCTGTATGCAAATGTTAAAGACGCATACGCCTCCACCCCCTTCGCACCTTTTGGCCGCTCTGATCACAACCACGTCCGTCTGCTTTGAACTGAATTTGCATTTCAACAGAGTTGACTCTTTCCCGACTCCAGCTCTCACCCTTTTATGTCCCTCCTCTCACCTCCCCGGAACAGCAGCCTCCTCTCTGCTGATACCACCATCACCTCTGCCCCTCGCACACCTCTCTACGCACCCCCTCCCTGTCACAGCGGAGCCCCTCCAGTTTTGTGTTTGCTGCTGTCCACTGTGTAATTACCCCGTGGTGGGATGAATACAGTCTTACCTTATCTTACAGATAAGTATGAATAAGTCAATTAGTCAAAAGGGATAGTTGACATCTTTTTTTTTTTTTTTTTACAGAGTTGATGTATTTAAATTTGGGGTGGGAGGAGATTTACGTTTTACTTCACAGAGCTGCAAAACTAATGTTTATGGCACTGTTTCTGACAGAGTACTGCATGTGTTAAGTAAAGCCTAATAAAGTGTTTGAAGTGGTAAATCGCACACTTGTGGTTTGGTTGGTGACTTCTTGTTTTATTATGTTTATTTTAGTTTGGCCAAAGGGCATGTGTTAATGATGAAGTTGCGACTAATTACCTCAAATGGCTTTGGTTATTTGACCTTAAACAGTAATTAAAATTCCCATCCATATTAGACACTCTCTATAATAATCTCTATAATAAATTTGTGTTTTACATTTAGAACCTTAAGTTTCCAAGCACTAAAAGCTTTACTTTCTGGAAGTAAAGTTTTGGACAATTTCTGCTACAGGTGAGCACACCAACCTATGTGCACAGGAGGCATCCATGGTGAAGAAGAGGGGGTCCATGAAGAGCTCAAAGACCTCCTTCCTCCAGGCCCGTTTGGTGTAGGCATACCCACTCAGACTGCTCAACAGCTGAGCACCTGCTTCAAAGCTGGGCATGTTGTAGGCACTGCAGGAGGAATACATTATTAAAGGAACTGTGCTGAGACCAAAGAAAACGAAGATGGTGTACATGTGTTAACATAACTCAGCCGTCTGCAGTAGATACCTGTGGTTCTTCAGGTAGGGGAAAACATAGTACATGAGCCGAGAGATGAGAGGAACGGCTTTCTCCTTCTCATCGCTGCGATATACCATGTCCAGAAGTGGTGCCAAAATCTACACAGAAAAGTGTTAAGAAAAGTTGAGAAAGTTTTACATGACACATACGCAACCTTCGCATTATCCGTCCACCGCCACACCCAACGAAGCCCAGCCCTACCTCAGCCAGAAGAACAAGAGCCTGAACACTGTAAACGGACGGAGCTGAGGAGGACACCATGGCACTCGCCTGAGCCACCGACTCTGATCAGGGAATGAGGAGAGAAACAAAATGAAATCAGTTATTTTATGCTTATACCAAGTCCATTCTTTTTCTTAATGACAAGTATTAATACTACACTATAAAAATATTCCACTAAAAGTAAAGGTTCTGCTTTCAAAACATATTTACCTAATACTATGTAATTATCATCAGCAAAATGTGTTACAGTGTTAAAAGTAGTAAGTGTATTATTATATAATATTACATGATGTTTTGGTTTCATATTACTGCTGTATCAGTGTGAATGTTGCATTTTACTCTTGTATTTGTTTAAGGCTAAGTAATTTAGCTAATTCACATCCTGTTGGTTGTTTCATCTACAGTAATGCATCATGTTCTATAAGATCATCATGTTCGTAGCATTAGTGTCTATAAAAAAAAAACAACGTACATTTCTTCAGTTAAGGAAAAAATCTGTTATCACCTTTTTGACAATTCCTAATCCACTGAATTCAACTAAATTATTCGAGAGGAGGGACATTTTTTCAGTCCATAACAGAATACTTTCAAAATACATGGTTTTCAGTGGACAGGAAGGAGATTAGGAATTATAATCCGAAAAACAAAGGCAAAGCTCTCACAAACTGACACACAAATTTAATGGGGTAAAAAGTACAATATTCAGGATGAATGAAGCTGAGTGCAACAATTACTCCAAATTTGTACTTAAGTATAGTGGAGGAGTGGTACATTTACCCAGTGGGTTTGTTCTACAGTTAAATAATGCACTGTTCAGCATGAGCATTGTGATAAGTGTTCTATATGAAGAGCAGTGTTTCCACAACAACAGCAGTGCTCTACCGCCTTCGAGTCTAGTCCGACAAAAGCATACATTCATTCTCTAGATTAATTAACAACAGCCTGTGGTTACAGAACAGATACTGCATGCATTTCTTGTGCGTTACTTACCATAATTGTCACCATCTACATCTATGTCATCAGGTTCTTCAGCTTCAGGGCAGACTTGAGGCTGAACTTTGACCTCGAGGTTGCGGCTGAGCCAACTGGTCTGTTCCAGAGATGAACCTGCGATCCCACCCACTGCCTCGAGGATCCTCTGAGTCACCTCCTGCACCATCAATATTACCACAGTATGTCACGCATTTGCCCACTATAGGAATAAAAGTTTTTCCTATTGACCTGAAGGGTGATAGCTGTTTCATATCAGTCTAGTAGTATAACATATACCTGCAGATCTCTAGCATCCTTCTTGTTGTCCAGGTTGGGAAGTCTGTTGACGAAATCATTGAGGATTCTGCAAGACAAATATCATAGATGAACATCACAAGAAAAGCAAAACTTTTATTTAAATCTATTCTATAAACAACACCACTTCCTGTCATCACATTTATGAGCCATTCTAGTAGTTAATTCTCTAATTTTACAGGTATAAGGAGAAGTATCCAGTAAAGGAGAACTTCTACCACTATTAAGCATGGTATAATAAATACTTTGTGTGTAAAAACTGACCCCAGAAGTAAGAAGTGTCCGGGTGGGGCCAGGTTTAGCTGAGCCGACTCTCTCAACAGAGTGAGCAGAGGAGCAACATTTTCTTGCAGCACCTGACCTGAAATACTGAACACAATAACCAGTGATATTTTGGAAATGTGAACATCTATAGATGGGGACATTTTGCACTGTGGTTTCCCACTTACCTCTGGATATAGGTGAAGCTGAACTGTAACATGGGGATATCTACTAGGGTCGACTTCTGATGGAAGGGATTAAACAGAAATTGTTTTTAAAAAGGAGTTAGATCAAGTTGTAGTCAAAGCTCAGACAGGTTTTGTACATGTATATATATTTACATACTTGTTCTCCTTTGATTTGATGTGGTTTTTTCACCACCTCTTTGACCAGATGCAGGATGGTATCTGTGTGCAATGTGTTGAGTGATTTCACCAGATCCACAATAGTTAGTCGAGCCTCACTGGCCACAGGTAAAACCTTAGTGAGAGGGGAGGGTAAGGAAAGCGCTTTAGGACATTGCAGTGAGTATGAGCCTTATTTGATTCTGGACACCTTATGTTCTTACCTTGTTCTTGGGTCTCCTTTTACTCTTCCTGCTGCTCCACACTGCTCCCAGTGAGGCCATGAGCTGAACTCCATACTGGCCCGTTAAAGGAACCAGAAACTCCAGTATCCGCTGCCGAAGAATCTTTAAAATAAACATTTTTATCATTATTAATACATTATCTTTCATCATAAACCCTGTGAATCAAGGCATGGAAAATTCAGAACATATGCACATGCAGTTCAAACACACACCTTGGTGCTTTTAAAGTAAACAGATGTAGAACTGTGTCTGCTACTCTGGGCAGAGTCTGATGTCCGCCTCTGAAATTCTTCCCTCATTACCACACCCCACAGTAATGCCATACTACTGAGCATGTGTGGGAGCGCCTCGATCACAGCGTTGCGTGCATTACGGACATCTATAGGATCACATGCAACCAGGGACTGAAAGAGAGAAAACAATAATCTTTACTATTCAAACAGCTGTAAATGGTACATTTCTGTGTGTGAGCTTTGTTCCGCACCCTCTTGTTGTCAAGGAGACAGAAGTGTGTAATGGTGGTCAGGCCCTCGAGGAGAGTCAGGGGATAATCGGGAGCAATGTTCTCTTTCCTGCCAATCAGGCTGAAAAAAGAAACAGACATTGGATATCTCAATCAGATCACGTGTTTCACATTGTGAATTTGATATGACTTTATAAAGATGATCACACTTACAAAGACAATGTGTTCAGACATAATCATTATATTTAGATGAAATGACAAGGGTCATAGAATGCACTTTCATTTCTATAGGAACATGCTACAGTGAAGCAGATATGCATTTGAATACATGCAGTGAAACCACAGACTTGAAAATATATCAAATGAATTTACTGAGTAATATTCAAATTAAGACAACTGATTGCACTTGAATATTGTTGAAGTGCTTATCTGCTCTGTATTTATGTCATATTAATATTATGACAATGAATGGGACAGGTACTGTTATTCAGTCATGTGATGTGTATAAGTTGTTTGTGTTATAATTGATTGTGTTGTACAAATAATTCTGGACATTATGACCAGAAGAAACTGGGTTGAAAAATGTGTTTGAGTATGGAGATCAGGGTATGAATACAAGAGTGTGAAGATAATTTGAATATCTGGAATTAGATTCTAGCTGTAAATGTGAAAAACTAAAACTCCATTTAGTGTGTTGTCAATAGTGATCCATTTACCTCTGATTGGTCTTTCCTCCATCATGATCGTAAAGCTTGACTAGCTCATCCAAGTTCCTACAGATTTGATTGATGAAAGGAGCCACAATGATGCCTAATGAGCGGCCCAGGTAGGGCAGAGAGGAGCACAGCAGTGACACCCAGTGAGGGTGCATGGCATAACCATACTGCGGCTGCAGCGCCCTGGCAGCAGCAGAAACAAACATTCCTTGGGCTGTGATGGGATGACTCTGTACATACTGGGCTGCCTTAATGGACTGCTGGAAAAGGACTGCAGTCTGCCACTCACGAGCAAGGGGAGTGCTGGCAGTGGGAGTTTCACGAGGCTCCCCTGGCTGACTGGAGGTGCCACCTGACACAGCTGCACCACCTGGCCACACGTGATATTCCAGGACAATGAGAGACTGAAGGAGTTTGAGGAGCTCCATTTGTAAGGGGTACTGCTCCTGCCCTCCTCCTACTCCAAGATTCACAAGGCTTTCCTCTGGAAGGCTGCCCTGCTCATCCATGAACTCAGCTGGCTTGATTACCCCCTTTTCCACCCCCCTCTGGCTGACATACATGGATGCAGACAGAGTAAGCAGAGCATATTGCTGCACTTTGCATTCAGCGAGGAGCCTGCGGATGAGCTCCAGACTGGGCCCATTGTTTCCACGTGCCATGAAGTCAAGCTGGTTTACAATTCGAGTAAGCACCTCCACACTCTTCACCTGAACTTCCCTGTTCCCCTGCAGGTCGTGGGGTCCCAGACTGAGGTAGGAAGGGTAATGAGAGCGCAGGAAGCGCAGGCACAAGGACACCAGCAATTCAATGAGCAGGGATGGAGGAACAGAAGGGGAGGAGGAGGGGGAATGCAGGTTGCCATAGAAGCCTTTTCCATCCTGAGCCTGTTGGTGGCGCTGCAAAAGGTTAGAGACCAGGTTCAGATGGGCAGCAGAGCTTGTGTCTAGAGAAGTGGATGAAAGGGCATCAACCAGAGGACACTCAGCGCTGCTCCTCAGCAGGCTGTCCAGCAGCGCCAAGCCCTGGAGCAGGTGATGCCATCCACCGGACACAGGATACAGCAGCACATGGCGGAACAGGGAGTCAATGGCCTCTCTCTTCTCACGCTCCTGTTTTAACAGGCGAGACCTGGCAATGGCTTCCAGTTCATGATCCTCTTCATCCTCACTTGACAGCGAATCAGACGCCTGTGTGTGCTCAGACTCCGCCCTGCGCAGGCCATTGAACATTCCTCCCTCCTCAATGCTGCGATAGGGTACAGAGCCAGAGCTAGAGTTCTCTGTGGACACCTGGGCCCCACTGGTGTCAGCTGACTCAGTGTGTTCACTCTCACCATCCTCCTCCTCATCCTGCTGCTCTTCTTCATCCTCTTCTTCTGTCTCTTCACTCTCACTCCTTGATGCTACTAAAATGTCTGTTGGTTTGGTCAACTCTGGACCGTTGTCTAACTCTCCCCACAGAGATTCTCGGTCCACGATATTCATGAGATTTAAGGTGGTGACCTCTGTTGCCATGGCATCTGCAGATGTCCCAGATGTTTTGGAGCTTCGACTTCTGCTGTTTAGAACCTTTATGTTCCCTTAAAAGCAAACCAGGTATAAGACATATTTGAATCAAGGCTAGAATTACTTCGCATCTTTCATTATAGATTTTTTTTTATTATTTAATTTTGAGCATTTATTTTAGCAGCTTTGCATGTATATTCTTCTTTAAGTTTACTTTTTTAGTAATATGGGATATTTCTGCTGACTTTTAGGTATGGATATATTGATGACAGAAAAAATATAAGTTGGTTTTCTTCACTCAAAATATCAGGATAATGTATGAAATACATAGACAAAGACATATTCTAAACACTATCTATAACATTATAAGTGAAGTAGTTCATTACAGTTTTTCTTCTTTGATGTTCTTTGTTAACAGCAGTTACTTTGATTTCCACACAGAGGAACTTCTTGCTTGTGAAACTTCAAACACAACATAGGCAACTCACAAATCCAACGGCCTTACCAGCAGTAAGATTCTGTTTGACATTCTGGATAGAACATCGCTGAGTAGAGGGATGAAGCAGCAACAAGAGGATTGGCTCCAAGATCCGAATCACATCACTGAGAGACAGAGCTCTGACCAGCCAACACTGAGCTGCTGCAGCTATGGAGCCATCTGTGCAACTTAGACTGTCCACCACAACACACAAAGACCTACAAAAACAAAAAGCATAGACCTCTGAAAAATGTCCATATGTTCCAGAAGTCATCTTTCATGGATAAAATGTGTAGAAAGGCAACCCATTAAAGACATGTGAATTGAAATAAAATAAAAAGCAATAAAAAGACAAAAATGGAACAGCATTCCCAAAATAATTTCAAACAAGTTATACATTTCAGCCCATTCAGATTTGTCATACTTGCTCCTGTGTACAAACCTGTCAAAGGAGCGATTAAGGGACATGCTCCTGTTGTTCTGAATCTCCCGGGTAAGATGCCAAAGGACCGTAAAGCGGTGCAGTGCCTCCAGCCTGGCGGCCTGAAGCAAATGGACACAAAACATGCACTTTTTATTGCTCCTCTTGTCATGTGACTTCTTGAACATGTTTGTGTGTGCTGTTGAAAAGAAAGCTGGTTTAAGCTCAACATATATAGCTCTGCTCACCTTGTCTTTGTGCAGTAGTGCCCGGCAGATGATGTCTTCACAGATCGATGCTGATGGAGCCAAACAGTGAAGCCTGTAGAAGAGCTCCACACAGGACATGTGCTGCTCTCTTCGCTCTGTGTCCAGCTGGCTCCATAGCACCTGGGACACCCTCTGGTTTACACAAAAGATTACATTTTAAAGACACCATTCGTACTACAGAGGCTGGAGATCATTTTTATTCATGTACACGAACCTGATAAAAGTCTGTGCCTTCCTCTATGGCCCTGAGCAGTGTAGGGTAGATGGGTGGCACTGTGACCATCTGCAGCCGCCCACTCAGAGGATTGGAGTCAGAGCTCTGGTAGCGCTTATGCTTGTCCTGGATGACCAGTGCTAAGGACTGGGAGTGGTTGATGAGTTCCAACAAGGAGGCCACTGCAGTGTGCTGGATGTTGTAGTCCCTGGATAGGCAGCACAGGGTCATCAAGGACCTCAGCCACATTGGCAGGCTGTCCATGTTACTGCCTAGAGAAAAAAAAACAAAACAAAAACATTCTGATTACCTAACTGTGTAAATACTTCTGCCCAATTACTGTACTTAAGCACAAATATGAGGCACTGGTACTTAACTTGAGTATTTACATTTTATGTGACTTTGAATCTCCAAATGTGCTGAGTTTTAATGTTTCCAGTCCATGACCATGAAAAGATTTCTGGTTCTCACAAGATAGCAATACTACAAACCCATGTGAATGAATCTTATAGAATAAGATGCACTGCTGTAGATTAAACTACTCAGTAGTGTAAAACAACCCCACATTAACATTATTAAAAATGCCACAGACAAAATGAAGGGGAAAATAAGTTTAATAAGTTTATGCACCATAAACTAAAGCAGCTTTTCTGAGAAAAATAGGCACTGAAAGGAAGGACATTTCCACTTCAACAACTTTGACCTTTTGCTATTTCATGCCTTCCATTCTATATAGAAGTTCAGTCCTGAATAGCTAGAATACAATATATGGGGAGAGCAACCTCTACTGTATGTACCTGATTGACCAAACATGTCTGCGTGGAGAGCCAGCGTCTCCTCTTCACTTAAGTAGATAGGGAAGGTGGTGCACTCCAGCAGGAGGTGGCAGGTGGCGGTGAAAGCCTGACGACAGGCCTCCGAGATCTCTGCCTTTCCGCGGGGCATGTACCCACCCGCCCAGTCCAGACACCCTGAACGCCCACGCTCCTTTTTCCTCTCACTAAAGACCGCTGGGACAGTAGCGTCAGAAGTGGGCCGGGATTTTAGTTTGTTAGGAGAGAAAAGCTCAGTCAGCTTGTCCTTTATTTCCTTTCCAGCTTTGCCTGCCAGCAGATTCTTCTGATCCACGGAGCCAGGGTTGAGGGGAGGCTGATGAATCTCCTCCTGTCCACTGACATCTTCCACCTGCACCAGCAAGAATCTGAAACATCACAAAAGTAAAAATATTTATAGAGGGTTATTCAGGGTTATTTTCGTCTCATTAACCCTAAAACAGATTAAGACATTTTAAGATATTTAGATCTAAACGCAAAACTTTTTTCATTACTCATTGTATTTTTCTTGCACTTTTGGAAATGGTTTAATCAATTAGGACTGGGCGGTAATTACTGAGCACTGCTATGGGTCATGCAATGGTAAAGGTTCATGATACACAAGAATAAAAAGACTGTCCACACTTTAAAACCCTTAATAAACAATAATTTTGTCAATCATATTTGATATATTCATTCAAACTTAATTTGTCGGCTTTTCTAATCTAATCTAATCTACAGTATATTGAGGCATTTCTCATCATGCTTTAAAACTAACAATAAACCAAATATAACTGGATCACAACTGGTCAATTCCTCAAACTAAAAACACATATGCACATATAAAATGAACTGAAATGTTAGAAATTTACAAACTACTATGAAAGGCTGAAAAAAAAAAGTCTACTGCAGTTTACCTTGTGGTTATGAAGGCCAGGATGTCCTGCAGACACTGGGTCATGGTGTCCACACTCCCTCCTCTCCTCCACACTCCTTCACCTTCTCGGTTGACGTCACTCCCGTCAGCCCCCAGCCCCATCAGTGGTGGGAGATGCTGCTCTGACGGAGAAGCACTGATGCCCAGTCCGCTGTCCTCAGACCTGAGCGGTGGGTACATACCATCTGCAGGCTCCGCCTCCTCTACCCCATCTCTGTTTGTCTCTTCATCTCTATGATAACCATTAACCTGAGCAACACGCCCATCTTGTTCCCTGTCCTCAGTGATATCCTGGGTAAAGCATTTAAGCAACAACGTGGTTAAGTCAAACATGTCATATAATCATAATCAGTTGTGAATAACTAGCAAGTAGTGGTTTTACAAAATAAATGCAACTGTAATCATTTACAGTTATTGAGAATAAAGTATATAATGAAATTACAGCTACTAGATAATCTGTGATTACGAATTGGTTGCGTCAAAATATACTTAAAAGTCTACATGTAGAACAGCTGATCACACAAAGGCAGGGGTCATGTTGGACAGCTTTCAGAGTTGGAAACAATATTTTCCCTCTGAAATCAATAGAAGTTTCTAACATTGCTGCACAGTGTTGTTTTAAATGTTCATTTCTAGGACTTTTCAGCTTTTCAGTGTGTTTTAAGTATATTTAATATCTTGTAACTTTTGTACATTGCTTACATTTTTCAGTATTTTGTGTGATATTTTATACAGTCCTTTTTGCATAATTGTTTCTGCTGCTAAACAGAACACAGCTGCAAATGAATTTTCATTGTTCCTGTGACAGTGACAATAAAGATCTATTCTATTCCCCTAATTGATGCAGTGAGTAGATTCTCAAACCATCAGTCTGATAGAGAGCATAAAGATTGAAATGAGTTTCTCTGGGAAAAGGTCATGTGGTCTGATGAGTCCAGATTGACCCTGTTCCAGAGTGATGGACTCATCAGGGTGAGAAGGATGGATGAAGTGATTACCCATCATGCCTACAGTACAAGCCTGTGGGAGTGGTGTTGTGATCTGGGGTAGCTTCGGTGTGGTCTATCTTCAGTAATGTTATGTGTCCATAAAATGAAAGAAATAAATGTTGCATAAGTTTATTAAAATGATGCCACAGTAAATGTGTTCTAGAATTAAAGCTAAAGGTGATTAATTTAAAAATAAGAGTATAGAGCTTTGTTTTGGCCAGGTTCTGTACAAAAATGAGTTAATTAAGCTGTTTCTTTCAACCCTTCTTTAGACTATCTTTTAATGAACACAAATATCAGCCACACCCACAGCAGTGGATCCCTGATTTTGTTAGAAAAGTAATCCCAAATTGAAAAATCGAAAAAAAGCTAAATTATTCATTACATTCAAGTGGATAACTAGTAATCAATGACCTATTGTATTTCAAAAGGAACCTTCCCAACACTACATATATAATATCCATATCTTCAGCAAACAGTAAAATGCCTAACCTGAGTATGTTTGCGTTCCTCTTCTTGTGTTTGTGAATCCATCTCATGTGTGTTTGCTCCTGCCTCAACGTCCATATAAGCCACAGGCATCTGGATCTTACTCAGGACCTTGAAGGAGGCTCTCAGGCCCTGTGTGATGTTTTCAAGGCTGACAGAGGATAGGTGGCTGCGCAGAGTCCGCAGCATGGTGCCAAGCATTTCTGGGAGAAACTGGGACTGAATATCAGCATGAAGCTCCTGTGAGGAAAGACAAACATAGAGAGTATGACGGTTATGTACGGGGATATGAACAAGTCTGTCTGGTCAATATTTGTTTGAACTGGAATAACTATTTCCAAGGTGCAGGAACACATGTCTTTTTTGTCAGTTTTACTGCTTTGGTTTATAGTTATCTACATTTTTAACATTGATGGGATTTAAAAACTGGAGTAAAAGGCAAGTTATCTCATTCTGTAGCAAAATTATTAGAATTATTAGCAAAAATATGTTCTGGATCTTAATTACACATCTAATTACTTTTCTTTAGAGTTGGTTCAATTTTAAGGTAGAAATGATCAATATGGCCAAAACATTTTATATCCATTTATTTCAATGCTATGGCTGATTTATTTAATTTCAGGTTATAAGAACTGAACTGAACATGAGTGAAAAACGCTCTCTTGACTAAAACTTTATACTATAACACCTGGAGAAACATATTAATTACTCATGTATTACAAGAAACAAACAGGTTGTATTCAGATTTTTTGTTGAGCAAAAAGGGTCTCCAAAGGAATATGTGAGCATGTGAATTTCCCATGATGTTCTGAAAGCAAACCTTGATTAATCACATTAATTCAATGTTGTTCAGCTCTATTTCAGGGTTTTTGTGCAATAATTATCAGTTATTTAAAGCAGTGTTGTCCAAGCCAATTTTTTTTCTAGGAACCCACGTTAAAATGACCATTGAAGAGTGAATTTATGCATAAAACATGCACTGTACAATCACTGTGATTTCCTTATTAATTATACGGCTGATAAAAAAAAAAAGTCAGTATCAGATATTACTTGTCATGAAGAGGTACAGCAGCCATTCAAAGTCATACAGAAATTTTGAATAGAAATATAAAATGTATGTGCTTTAAGGTAGACGTCAAAGGGTCTCCTTTCTTTCGGCTTTTGCTTCTTGTTTTTGAAATGGTCAAAATGCAAATTTTTTATTTGGTGAATCAAACAAAATCTCCTTTTACCAACCTGTGGGCTGCAACCCAGTGAATGAATGAAAGATCTGGCGTGTGTTATATTTACCAAAGGTATAACATCAAGCAGGAAAATAATGAGACAGGACATCTCTGTGACAGAGGGAGCAGGGTGACCGTGGTTCTCCTGAGGAGTTGATGGGTCGTCCTTGTAACTGCAGATTAAATGACATTTTAAGCAGTTGGTTGAGTTTGATAAATCGTGTACACATTACACAGCCTTTGACCTTCCTGGACTATGGACGGTGCCATTGGAATTACTGTATATGGCAGGTTTTACCCAAATTCTACCAAATTTGTATTTCTAGTAAATTTCAATGACATTTCTGTATTCTGTTTTTAAAATGTTAATTTGTTATCATTTTACAGCAGTTTTCTTACAACAGTGACTCTTGTTTCTGCAACTCATCCTTCTGAGTTGCGGCATTATCTATATATACACACCCAGTATTTGATAAGTCTGCATGGTAAACTATTTTGAAGGTTAATTTATTCTTTATACTTCAAGGCTTTGTCATAATAAGATCATACCTGAGAGAGGTACAGAAGCGTCGGGTCATGTATTCCCACAAGTATTCACTGTTCATGGAGCTCACAAGCATATTCATCGTCTTTATAATCTCCGATGCGTTCTTGTTCTCTTTTATCTTACTGTTTAGGAAAACATGAGAAAACAAGTAACTGTATCAATGTTTTAGAATAAAACATATTAACCGAACAATGACAAACATGATATATTTCATCATTTTGTGCTTCACACCTGGTTAACTGATTGCCTGAGAGTCCTGAGCTGCTGATGTTTTCTTCACCCAGCATCTCTCGACAGTAGGTGTAGAAGGCCCGGACCACCTCCAACAGCACACTGTTCAAGACCACTGGACCTGAGCAAAAATAGTATTATCAGTCAAACAAACCAAAGCTGATTGGACGCATCCAGACATCACGAAAAAGGTTTGTCCGTCTGTTGGTCTCCATTATGAAAACATGCAGTGTCTAAAGATCAGCTTCACAAAAACTCTTAACAGTTTCGCTCAAACATTTGCTTGGACTCAAGGATGAGCCCGACAGATTTTGCCGGATAAAGGTCAAAGGTCAAAGTTGCTGTTCCAAAAATTAATGTTTAGCTGTAACTCAATTCTAAGTAGGCCAGAAGAAAATTTCACACAAACGTGTAATTGGATAAAACAATGATATGATGGCATTTTATATACAAAATATTAACTTATGAACACAAAATCTCATTTTTTTCAAATATACTCAAGGATGAAGTCAACATGTTTTAGGGTCAAGGTCAAGCTGATGGGGAGATAAATAAATGATAGTATTTTGACATGTATGCTGTATGTTTTACGGTCTCAGTCTTGCCTACCTATCTCTGGTTTATCCAGCAGACTTATGATGATGCGAAATGGTCTCAGGTACCCAATCACATTTTCTCGGTCACTTTCCACATCCTTCTGTTTGATGATGTTAATCAGAGCCTGACGTCAGAAACAAACGCATAGGAATTAGGAAAAGCAAGACACATATACTAATACACTGTTTAAACACCCCTGATAAAAGATTATATAAACTCATCCCATGTAAATACTTTAATTTACTGTGCTGCATTCAAAGTTTGTATTTTACATGTTCGACTATGAACTAAGTTCCAGTAAGTAAATATAATAATTTGTTTATGTACTTTAAGGTTCACATGACTGACCTTTACAAGGTAATCTTTAGAGTAGGTGTTGAAGTAGAAAGTTGTATGATCCTCTTTAGTGGTGGAGAGAGTAGGGTGAGGTGCAACCATTTCCCCTTTAATATTTGTACCTGAAAATACACACACGTCAGTCAACATCAAGTTTACAACCTTGAGTTGCCAGTACAGCATATTCTAATGATTAATACCTAGGAGCCAGGCATAGAGGCGTCGGTTGAGGGACATGTCTCTGCGGAGAAGTGTGAGCAACGCTGCTGACACCACTGTTATCGTGTCTTCAACACTCATCGGAATGCTGGCCTCTGTTGGGTCCTAAACCAACACAGTCACAGTAATGATAAGGAACCATGTGGAGGCAATATGTTAAAAAGTAACATGCATACAAACTTAGATTTAATGTAAGTGCAACAAAAGTGATTAATGTAAAACTAATAATTACATGTTTTTCTATAACAGGAAATATCCCCTGGTACAGAAACATATCTGTAGTGGGCATGGCTATCAGTGTCCCCAAATAATGTTATTTGCCTAAACAGTTTGTTTTAGTTGCTGTGGCATTTCATCCGATCTGACTATTTGGTCATGTTGCTGAATCATAAAAAATGTGATGTTTAGCAGAAATTACTATTTCAATTCAATACTTTTAAATCAATAATTAAAAAAGTCAAATCACTGTGGATAAGTATTGAAAGGACCAAAGTTAAACGGTAAAACCTGCAGCCATTTACAACAAATAATTCGGAACATTTGCCAAAAATGTCCAGTTAATTGGGTGAATGTTTAATTTGTTTACAGCTTCTCTGACTGTCCCACTGCTTATGGTAACATACTTTAATAACGGAGGAACATTGTGGCCAAACATGTCAAGGTAAGACCTGGTGTTAGTGTGTACCCACCAGGCATGTAGCAAAGGGGAAGAAGTAGAGCAGGATTTCCAACATGTTCCTCTGAACCAGAACATTAGAGTCTTGCAGAGACAGACACACTGACTTCACCTAAGGACATAAGCCAAGTGAATTTATGTCAACAGTGAAGCAGACTGTAAAAATTATATTAAAATATGACAGGAACACATTTCCATAAGTGAACATTTTCGTATGTAAATGTGGTGTGTAGTGCACACAGTACAAACACACTTACCACCAGGTGGTGGTCATAACCCAGCATATGTCTCTGCTGATTCAGGGGCACCATGCGGTCGAAATGTGTGACTATAAAGACCGAGGCTGGCAGGCGAACTATTGGGCTGACCAACATGCTGCCCCACAGGGCGCCATAGAAGACCTGCTGACCCACCAGCAGAGACAACTTCAACAGCAAAGCATCAGTCCTGTCAAACATGGAAGATGCATATGGTCAAACTGCAGTAAATGTGGCTCAAACGTTTTTCATATTAGGACCTAAAATCAGATACAGGATTTAAGACCACATATGGAACTTCAGTCTGAACAGCCATAATAGCAACTTTTACATCACTCTAGATCAATATTTGTCACAGATCTGCGCTGGTGAGAGTAACATGGTAAACACAAACATAGAAGAAAGCTGTGATGGAGACAGCCAGTGGAAGAACAGTTATTTTGAGGTTTCAGTCCTGCAAAACTTTAGGGGATGGTTCATAACTGGTCTGTGTTTGGAAGCATTTTAGAAAAAATGGACAACATAAAAAGCCTCAGAAAAAAATCAGATCTGAGCACTAAGGCTGGTATATATTTATAGACCCAAGAAAAGATACAGCACTCAACATACATAAAAGTTTATAAAAAAAAAAGTCTATCCTTCCTGGGTTTTGGATGTATGGATTGAAATTTTCTAAACGTTTCAAAGTCAAGATCTATACACACTGACTTAATCCAAAATGATTATATTATTATTAATATTGTGAAATACAACTTTAATGTCAAAAGAGAATACAACTTTGTTTCTCTCGTCTATTTACCTGTCATTGACCTCCAGGCCCTCCTCTAGCCCTGGCAGCAATCCAGTTATGAAGGCCTGAAGGCTGGGAAGTAAAGCCCTCTGCAGTGGGAGATAGTAACGCTCATACAGAGTCAGCAGGACAGGCTTGACTGCCATGGCTGCATGGCCCAGCAGTGGGAACAAGCCTGAGCTGAAAACCACAGACAGACACATATATGAAGTAATTAAAAGCTGTACATATAACCTGGCCTCTATCCTCTGTGGAGCAACTAATGAATCTCTCCACCTGTAAATGAACAGATCCTTGGCCAGCCATTTGGTTCCGATAATTTTAAAGATGACCTCATAGGTTTCAAGAGCCTTTAGGTGCACTCCACTGGGCAGGGCCGGGTGCAGGCACTGTGCTAGACGCTTTCCTATTATCAGTCGCCTGGGAAGGAGGGAGTAGCGAAGGTTACTCTGAAGGGCCTGATGAAAAGGGAGAAAAATAAAGAGACTGGGTTAACTATTATCCACAAGGTTTGCAAATAAACCACTACACATGGGCATACATGTTGGACACTGATTTACCAGACCAGACTGTCTGAGCTACATCATTGTTCAGATTCCGATTTACCTCAATGTCTTTTTTTATATATTTATCATTGGATTAGTTTTTATTTGAGTATGGTCATGGTTATTGTAACCCACAAATGAAAATAACCACTGACATAATAACATCTGCTCCTCTAATGCTCAATAAAAATACATTTGACAAAGCATTACAAACAAGACAGTGTGAATAGTTTTGTATATTTTCATGTTGAGTCAGTGAGCTTTTGGCCTTACAACCTGATTCACTAACATGCAGACACTCCAGAGTAAACATCTGCTCTGCAAAAGAACAGAAGTGGCATATTTATTGCCAAAGTGAAGAGCCATAAGACTTGAATAAATAGTGCTGTGTGCCAGAGTCTCTAAAAGAAACAAGGATTTCCTCATAACTACAGAGAACTGAAACACAGAAAACACCTGTGACAAACAACACTAGCAAAATAACCGCAAAATGCAAATTGCACATGCTCCAATGAATTAGGGTACACATTGTATCACTGATGGCTCATTTTGTCTAAGACACTATGAGCATACCATTTTGGTAATGATGCAATGTCTGGAAACACAAAAAGCAGCATCACAACACTTATTTGGCATCATTTTATCTCGTCTTACCTTGTTAAGCTTGCCCAGGGAGGAGATGAGATCTGCCCACTCGGTGGACGACTCAAAGTTTCGCAGCGCTTTCTCAATGACCGCTGCGTAGCTCCTGTAACGGTAGTCATTCTGCAGTTCTAATTCTTCAGGGTCCATGATAGATCAGTCAGATCAAAGCATGTTCAGCACGGTCTAGAAAAGAGGTGAGACAAACAAGAGGCATTAAGGCGAGAAACAGCTGGTCTATGAAACTAAAAAAAAAAAAAAAAGTCAGTGTTTATTTGTCTGCAAACTGATGGATATCCCTCTGCCTCTGAGGCTTGTTTATAGCAAATAAAATTAGCCAATTAGCTGTGTTCACTGACGTGCACAAGCTGGAGCAATGCAGACAAATGTTCTCATTCATGGCTGGTCAGTGTTTGTCTGATTGACCTAACCCTCAGCCTGGAGAAGGAGGAGTCCTTCCAGCATAAATTCAGGGGCCCTACATGCACATCCATGAGAAAACCAGTTATAGACAAGCCAGAAACACACTCTGGGTTTAACTACTGCTTCTATCCTATCTGTATGTTGTAGTTTTAGAAAGTCAGTGATTTTTTGGTCATTTAAGGGCAAGATTTAAAGGTGAGTTAGCAAACAGTGACCTATTTATGAATCCTGCTGGGACAACACTTTAATCCACCCTCCTTTTAGCTTTGTTTTGCTTTTGCAAAATGAGGTCTATTACAGCTTTTTTTTTTTTTTGCCAATGCCTGGTACAGCTGCAAACAAGGTTGATGACAGCTGGGAGAATGAACCAAAATATGCAGCCAAGGATGAGTTTTTTCCAGTGTCTCTACATTAAGTACTTGAATAAACTGGTAATAAATATGAAACGACAGTGACAACAGAGTACACACTATACTATTCAGAGAGAAGCTTTTTTTTTTTTTTTTACACAGCATCAAAAGCACATGGCAAATGCAATGGTGTGCATGTGGTTTATCTGAAAAAAGCTAAACAGATATGGGTGGAGAAACATGAAGGCGGGATTAGAGGTCAGACATCTGGACAGTGCCTGAGCTGAAGAGGGGCTTTACCATCGAGTACAAGCCTGATGACACGTGTTTAGGATGACGCTGCATTAGTGGTGAAACGATCGTCTGACTCAGAGAAAAGTGATCAATAAAAAAAAAAAAAAAAATCTATGAAATTTTTACAGTCCGATGACAGATTTAAGATAGATAGATAGATAGATAGATAGATAGATAGATAGATAGATAGATAGATAGATAGATAGATAGATAGATAGATAGAACTGGGATATTGTAGCCATTTAAACTGGTTATAGCTTAAAAATGCCAACATTTTATGCATATATTTTTGAGTATCATGACATTTTTTCTTAATATGTAAATATTCTGCCTGTGCTACTGGATGACATACTACAGCTTTAGAAAATAATACTCATATTAAAAAAATCTCTGGGTCAATAACAAATGAAAATACTTAATTGCATTAACTAAATGCCTACAGCAGAACTTCTGTATGGAAAAAGTGTAAACCAGTTCTTGACCCATGGGAATAAATGAAGAAGGGGTGGGTTTGTCTCATGTGAAAAACACACAACAAGCCAGAATAAAGGAGACAGGAAAGAAGTAAGCAACAAATATTGGGAAAAACTTATAAATAGGTATGCAGAAATGTTAGTCTTTGCTTCATAAATTGTCAGCACAGAAACTCAAAAGAGATTCTCAATATTCCCACCACATACTGTTATACTACAGGCTGACCAACACTGGTCTTCTGAGGAAAATACCAGGAGTAATAACTTAATACTTTTTTTTTTTATATTTTATTTTGGATTTTTCACAAGACAACAATACAAACACACACGAGAGAGAGAAAGAGAAAAAGAGAAAAGGAAGAAAAAAGGTAAAGGGGGGGAAAAGATATGTTGACCTCACACCTCCTAGGTCCTGCAAGCCCTGCTCGAGTACTACAATCTTAACCAATCTGATGTGCTGGTAGATTTTCCATATAGTTTAAGAATGGCTGCCATATCTTATAGAACATCCCACTTCTATTGTGCATCCAGTAGGTTATTTTCTCCAGGGGCACACAACTATTTACTTCACTTAACCGCATCTTAACTGGAAGGGGGGTTTCAGATTTCCACTTTCCAGGTTAAGGGCTTTGTGCATTTATGAGACGTAAGTCCCAAAGAAAAGAAAAAATGCAGAAAATGGCAGCATTTCAGAATTAAAAACACATTTCATGCTGCAAAACTCCCTGCTTCTTCATATTATTTGATTTTAATGGCAGTTGTAAAACCAGCTCTGAGGTGTATTACTGCCACCAAGTGGACTGGAGTCAAGGCAGTCTCATTATGTTTCACTCAGGAAGCTCTGCTGAGTCAAATGTAGCAGCTACTGGTTTGGAACACTAGTTCAGTCCAGAGCTCGACTTAATCACAAACTGGTGAGCAATTTTTATAGTGGGCTAACCTTAGTTATGAATGATTCAGGATATTTGAGTTGTTATTTTTTTATACTAACATAGAAGAGTTTAACAACAATCAACAGTACAAATGACAACATAGAAATACAAACATATAATACAACATGGGAACCTCACCTGGTCTGGACAAGGCAGCAACTTCCAGGGCTGAAAAGTGAAGCCAGTGTCGAAGTGTCAAAAACTGCAGTACCTTGAATGTCCACTAGGGTCAGGCTTCAGACTTTACAGCTGAGATAGACATGTTTACAACCTGCTACTAAACCCAGTTATGGTCTCTGTAGTTCATTTCCCCCTCTGTGGCACCTGTATAGGTAGTACAATTACACAACTGACCCATTTAGATTATATTAAGACCAACAGTGTTTGTATAATTAGGATATTGGCTTCTGTGATTGACAGGTGAACATGTATTGGTTGATGACATTTATTATTACACTGTTGGTTGATGTCATTTTGTTTTCCTTAAGGTCATTTCGTCCCTCTGTCTTCTACATCTCTACCCACTTGTTGCAGTAAAACCAATGTGGTGACTGTTTTTATACAGTCTATGGTCTGGACACAGGGACTGATGGCTCTTTGTTGACAGCTACAAGAAGAGTGGAATACAAATCCTTACACTAATCATGTATAAACAAGGGCAGATTCTTTACATGACGTTAAATAGATGGCATTTTTATTTGTTTAGACAAACAGAAATAGATTGCTTCAAAAGGACATTTTAGATAGATCTGTCCCTTACTGTTGTGTGACTAATTGCTGTGGAAGCCCCACTGGTAGATGTCCTCATGGTTTGTTAAATATCCTGTGAGCTGGAATAAATATTAGATTAACCTTTACCTAAAAGTTTAATGTCAGATGCAGTTAAAAGTTTTCTTTTCAGGGGAGACCATTGCCAACAAATCAGCTTCAGTGGAGTTTCAGCTCAGCCAGCTGCACAGACATGTTTGAACAAGTGCCTTGTTTTGGTACATTACTTATCAGGGATGGAAAAATAATCAGAAATATTAATTGGTTTACCATTTGGCTGAGTACAATTTTCATATTACAGGAGCAGAAATTTTTGATAAAAGGTGAAATGTGTCACAGCGTTACTATTATGAATGAAGCACTGTGGTGCTGCAGAGATCATATTATCCAGAGGTAAGGGAACATGGTTGTTTGGTACTTCTCATTTTTTTCCAAAGAAAATGAAACATAAATTACCAATTACCCATTGTATTGCTTTCAAAATAATTGCAATATGATTTTTTTCCCTGTTGCTTAGTCTAAAATACTTTGATTCACTATATATACATGCATCCATGTGCCTACCCCTACCCCCCACCTTCTTCCCCCCT